>CM062819.1:741189960-741459292 GCA_031772625.1 Pinus tabuliformis | reverse complement strand
AAAGCCATCCAGTCACCATGAACCATCTTTGAACCCTGACCTGCTTTCTGCTGACCACCGATGTAATAATGAAAAAGAATTGATCGAGAGTGAGTCACAAGACCTTACCACTCTCCACTGACAAAAGTCAGTCCAGAGGTAAAACCTCAATCAGACTTGATCCTAGATCAAGTTGAAGAACACCATGCATCCTAGTCATAGGGAGTACGACAGTACCCGATGCGTCCATCAATAGTGCTATGGTCCCTAACCACTTTTCCCAACTCATTGGCTAGATGAGAGGTACTTCCCATGTGTCCCAGACTACATGGGTAGGATGATACTAAATCAATAGCAGGGAAAGAATGTATCACATCCTGCTCACAACCACACATAGGGAAAGGACGAACCACATCCTACAATCACACATCACAATCACACGTAGGGAAGGGGCGAACCACATCCTACAATCGCACATCACAATCACACGTAGGGAAAGGACGAACCACATCCTACAAACACACATCACAATCACATGTAGGGAAAGGACGAACCACATCCTACAAACACAAGTCACAACAATCAATCGAAAGAAGGATCCTACACATGGGGAAAGTATGAACCACATCCCATCGACATGTCAACCAACAACTGTAGGGAATTAGAATCCGACAAGCGGGGAAAGGATGAACCACCTCCCACTAACATGTCAACAGATGCCTATATGCATCTCTCACTTGGGTATCCACAGGAAAAGGTGAGCCACTCATCCTGCTCATATGCCACAGGAGAAGGTGAACCACTCGCCCTATGCATAGGTCATCACTAGTAGGGGAAGGTGAACCACTCACCCTGTACACTGCACACCTATAGGGGAAGGTGAACCACTCACCCTACATACATAGCAACCATCATGGGGTATCCCAAGGGAAGGTGAACTACTCACCTTGTACACCACGCTCCTATAGGGGAAAGTGAACCACTCACCCTACATACATATCAACCATCATGGGGTATCCCAGGGGAAGGTGAACCACTGACCCTGTACACCGCGCACCTATAGGGGAAGGTGAACCACTCACCCTCTGGTCGCTTATAGCTCAAGAAGTACCCCAAGCCCCCCAAGAGCTCCCAAAGCTCAATGTTCAATCTTAACCAAAGATCCCTTCATATAGGAAATAGTGCCAGGCTGCTTTCTGAAAATTAGGATTAGATTTTGGCGATGATATTGATGATCGGATCGTCAATGAGAGCTTCATATCTACACCCAGCAGCACATAGATGAACCCACAACTTTCTACAGGCATATTGATTTATAGCAGAGATTGTAGAAATACTTAGCAATCTTCAGATTCTTGCATATCTTGATGAAGGAAGTATTTAACTGTTCTTACTCCCTCTTACTCAGGGAGACCACAAGTCTAAACTTGTCTTTCTAAAGTCCATAGTGTCCATCCGGAAGCTTGCTCATCATAAAATCCAACCTCTTTGTAGATAAAACATGCCATAATACCACATAAAGTGGTATCTGTTGTTAATATGTAGAATACTGGATTCTTTGAATCCTATTTTGCAATATACAATAATGGTAATACTCAACCTGTTCATAAATGGCTGCTGAAGGGTTTCCTTAAATGGCTATGCTTGCTACCTTATACACTCTGCTTCAATAGTGCTTTAGAGTAACGGATTTCAGCCTTTAAGAAATAAAGGTGGATCTCAAAAGATACAAAATGTGCTGTTATCATTCATCATACTGTCAACGGAGCCAACTTCCATGGAATCTTGAATTCCAACAGTGTGTTTCCAACCATAGATAATAGAATCATAGAGATATCTCAACAAGCAAATATCCATTTATGTGGCTCATCCATAGACAGAGTCAAAGTCTTTACATGATGAGAGATTATCAAGATTACCAAGTACCAGTAGCTTCTCCATCACATCAGACTTTTAAGTTCAGGGAATAGTGCATCAAAACTGAGTTATCCTTCTTAACTTTTAGACAAGAGGGGCATCATTTGCATCTTCGATTATGGCTGCCTCCACATCATGCTAACTGCAACCTGCTACTTTTCCTGTCATTCTTCTTTTGATTCAAGTGCCATAGTCATCCATATAGATTACCCAGGATTCTATGGCTCCCTCTGAAGCCAAACTTCAGATAGTTGTGCAGACTTTATCAAACTGATCCTCATCTTTAAGATGAGGCTTTGCAACTGTGTCAGAAAAAAATTCAGAAATGCTCTTCTTCAGATTAGAGAGGAAATCCTCTTTATGGACCGTTTTCTAAATAAATCCTGCCAATCATTATGCAAAGGTCTGAGACATCATCTTTTTCAAAGGTTCACGATCAGGGTCTCTCAGTTTCTTTCTTCAATGAGGAGGCTGCTGCAAGAGTCTGGTCCTGATGCTTTTAAAATTAAGAAACTTTCAAGGTTGCTCATGTTGCAACCTTCATCATCATACTTGGGTTCTAAATTACTGACCTGCTGTAGGACTTACTCAAACACTGAACTAGGACTTACTCAAACACTGAACAGTGATATCATGGATTTATACAACTTCTTAATAGGACCCGGAGTAGTCTTTTTTCAAATTTGATTATTCAGGAATTCTTTTACAACCTTGATTCAGAGCCCTGGCTTGATATTAGCACTATTCCTGACATCTTCTGCCACATACAAGAATTTAATGCATACCATCAAATGCTATATATATGATGATGGAATTGTGCTGAAAAACTGATTTCTGCTTTCAAGGTTCTAATACTGGTGGATGATCACTAGCAGAAGCCTAGAATCAATGACACGATGATTATCACTTCAATGTTAGCTTATCTCTCTAGCCAATGGATGGACCAAGCTAACTCCTTTGGATTGTTAAGAAAATAAATCTCTGGAATAAGGATATTTGAGGCATCATAAGTTTTCAGCAATGAAGCAAAGCTAACCGACCGCTCATCAAGACCTGACATTGTGCACCTGTAACCCCGGATGATGTCTTATTCATGCAAAACTGTGCTACTGAAGGTGCCTATCGGGTATACCAATAATGGTACCCACAAGTCTGCATTTCACTGTCAATTTAAACACATCTTTGTTGTAGTTATATATAGGGCTGCTTCTTTCAATGTCACAGGGTTTCAAGATAAATTTTACTATATGCCCGAAGCTTCCCTTGTATCCCATTATTCACTGATGTGAATACCCTTGGAATTTTATACATTCTCATGGTCACTGTAAATAAAGACAAATTTCTAGAGGTCGGCTCATCCGATCTGATCATGAGTATGAATATATATATCAGGGCTGAAGAAAATCTTACCTTGTTCACATGACTGCGAGTATTCACTGGAGGATAATCATTTTCAATGAACGAGAGTAAGGTGATGAGCCTAGACTTGATGAATGATAACTTAATGATCCATCTTCCTAGATTTCATTTACAAAGAATGTAACAGGAATCTTGTCTCCTCTTCCTTTGTGACAGAGGCTTTGATAATAGAGATGGGGTTCTTACAAGCTCAGGCTAAGTGTCACAAGGTTGGCCTCTTAGATGATTGATCAGACTCGAATCATTGTACCTTCCTTCTTCAACAGAAAATGAAAAACTTCAGATATATGAGTGACTTTGATAGGTCATATAGTTTCTTCAAATTTTGGCTTCTATCTTGGACCGAACACTGCCTGCTTCTTGACATCTCAAAAAAATACGAATTTAAATCTCTAGATTCTGATCATAGAGGTCGGCTCTAGAATATATATATGTGCAGATGCATCTACATAAAGGAGCACACAAATTTATTTGAATGAAGGTTGATAAGGCTGAAGTCTATCAAGGATGATCTAAAACAGAGGTCAAGACTTCCAGAACTAAGATTGCATTGAAACATAGCTCAAGTAACTTCCCATCAAGAACATTTCATTACTTTAGAAGGTAAATAGCCGCAGGTGACATAAGGTTTCTTAGCTGATTCTAAAGTGAATAAGTAATGCAGAAGACCTAGGCCGAAATTTCAGAGCATCTTTTACAAATTTGTGCTTTTGATAACATACCTTATATGCAAGGCCATGATGTAACTTGGATCAACGCAGAGATAACTATCTCAATTTATCACAGTCTCGAAGCTGAAAGAATGCCCTTACCTCAAGTCTGAAGAAAGTAGGAATTTTCACATAATCAAAATCCAATTTGAGCAAAGAAACCGGGTCCTCCTTTAATGATTGAAGGGCTGCAAGAGATCTGTACCAAGATCTGTCCTAAATCCACTTTATTGTCACAAACGTCTTTGCCTTAGATCAGCTGTCCAAAATTATGGAGATAGGAGATACTTCATGAACAGGGCTCTTGAGCTTTTGCTTTTCTTAGACCAAAACTTCACTTACTTTCTCCTACAATCTTGCTTGGGCTTGACCCCTCCTGGCTCTCATACCATGTTAAATTTTGAACATGTTCTTAGCTTAGGACAGTTACAAAGATCCATATTAGCTCATTTGACTTTCCATAGCAATTCCATTAATTATCTCATAACTCAAAACTGAAGAAAGAACATACACAATAAGAGCAGAAGACAAGCCAAGACAAGAACAGAAGCATATGGCTCAAGCTAGGGAAAACCCCCAAGATGGGGAAAACCCTTTATAAATTCTTCTTATCATAAATGCCAAATGTTCAACAGAGAGAGTACAATAAAAATTTGTCTTGCCAATTCAAGGTCTAAAACCATTGCCCTTAAGTCCAGTCGATCTGAAGTTCTGATGCATCAAAGGCTGGAGACATCTTCTCTGTAATTCTGAATACTGGTTAGGGCAAAATACAGTTTGCTTATGGCACCTGTTCACACCAAGCAGACCTTTGATATGACTGCGACCTCTTTTCATATGATCCCTCCATTGGAATGTTGTCCTTTAATCTTCTTCTATGCTTCAAGAACCAACTATACTACCCACTGTTCAAGAATGACAGACAGTGGCCTCCTTTTAGTAACTTCTCGGTCTCCTGAACTGAGAATCAAGGTTTGTGACCTGGATGAAGGTGGCCATATCAAGTGCAGCCTGCTTCTAGGAGGGATCTTCCATGAGGTTAATGTGTAAAACAATGTGAAGCAGCCCTTAAACAGTGTGGAAACCTCTGCTCCAAATTCAGACCTATAATGGTGGATAAATAAGCCCTAGATAAAGTCACAAAAGAGCCCAAACAACCTCGGTCACTTGCCTGTGGAATACAGCCCATCAAGAAGACTAAGGTAAAGCTGTTCATGCCTTTATCACCTTCGCTGGAGAGTTCCTTCTTCTGCGACTATTTCAGAGAGAAGAATGATGTATGATTGATGTGCCTTGAATAGACTATTTATATCCTTCATGGGTAGGCCGACTTGGTCACTTGAGGACGGAAATTCAAATTTACAATTTTCGATTTTTCCCGCCTTGATAAGGTCATGCCTTATGAAATTTCTTTTGAATGATTAAGTATTTTTCCTTATCCAAATTTAGTGATCTCAAGTTCGATTTTGGACCTCTTGAAAAGAGCAATTCAATGCCACAATAACCTACCTCAAAGGAGCAGGCCAAAGTAGAATTTGGCCCTAGTTGCTAATTTTAACAAAATCGGACCCACGGGACCAAGTGAACCCTCGGATAGGTCAAGGTAACGGGATTTAGCAACCAATGATGTAATTGACCCAACTAGGGAAGAGAAAGTGATCAAAGAAAGAACTTCTAACAAAGGCAATGCAAAGATCCCAATGAGGCTACTAGTCTAAGGTAACAAAGGGCATGATTCGATCACGAGGCTAGGGCTTGGGATATCTCACAATCCCACTGTCGGAATTGCCTCAAATTTGGAGGATGCCTAGGAGACACACCGACGCAGTAGGAGCCAAGAGATCGAATTTTTTGAGTGAGTGGTTTGCAAGAAACGTGATGCCCTAGGAGACCTAATGGGACTAGGCCTAGAGAAGAGAAGAAAGTGAGAGAAAAGATAGGTATCAAGGTGATCACCTTATGGTTGACCAGTGCCTAATCCTTTGGGGAGATTGGAGTCAAGAGAATAATGATTATGGACTTCATTTTCTAGGTCAAGGAGGCTTCAAGGACAACTTCGCTTAGCATTAGGGCAAAGGAGAGTGGCCTTAAAAGCTTTATACTTCGTTTTGCAAGATTAGATGGCTTGTCAAGATAAATTCAACAATAGAATATCCTTAGGAACATTCATTCATCATACATGGCCCATACATGAAGAAACACTATCTAGAAACATAATTTCCACAACTTCGCATAAATGGATGCAACAAATTAGCCCTAGTATAGCGAAAATCTCATCATCAATGCATGTGACAAAGTAAAAGAAAGAATAACATTAAATTGTACTTACATGTAAGAGAATATATCCAACCATCAATAATTTTGCCAATCAAGAAGCTCCAAGACAAGAGAAGATAATCCAAACATCAAAATTCATTCCATGCTCCAAAATTTCGTTCACCAAGAAGGATAGCAAAAATCTCTTAAGAGATACAAGTCCAAACCAAATGATGATGCTAAAATGAAATCACATCACTTGTATTTATACACTTATAAGGAGTTTGATTTAGCTAATTAGGCCTAATTTAGCCCCTAGAATTAAGTAATCTACAAGATAACTAACTTTTGGTGACAAGCCCACCAAACTAGCTCATAAACAAAAGAATAAGCCTCTCAAGAGGTCAAATGATGAATATTGCATGTCGTTGGGCCTTAGAAGAGGCCTGATGAAGTTCATAGGTGCCAAACTGTGAAATAAGACTCTCAAAAGTAGTGGACAAGGGGGTGGTCCCTTGTTCTCCAAGTAGTAAACCTGTGGCGCTCCCAGGTGGGTGTGGGAGCACACAAATGTCCTAATGGGTCTCCAAATAAGTCAAAGATGCTTGTAGGCCATCTGCAAGGGCTCAGATAATGGTATAAGTGATGCCACATCGTCATACAAGTCCTAGGTCATCTACCAAGTGCATAATATAGCTATGGGATCGGCTGGGCATGGTGAACCAAATGCATCTTCCTTGTCCAATAGGTGAACCATAAGCAATCTCTGAATGACTATGGGGATCCATGTAGGAGTACCTGCTGCTGCGAAGATCCATGGCTTTCTACACACACCCTACATGTGCCAATGTAGCCCTCTTGAGGGTTAGGACCTCGTATAGGGAGACAAAAACCAAAATGGAGACCATCTGTAATCTTGCACAAGATCCAATACATCCCTGCAACTTCTAGCATATGAAGTCATTAAAGCAATCAAGTAAAAGAATTTACAAACCATGGACAATGAGTGGGCACTTCATAATGGCATGCCCTTCCATAATGGGCTTTGGCATGTGCCAATATCTCCAAGCTCCAAGAAGAGTTAACCAATCATCCTATTAGGTGGTTTCTAGTTCTAAAGTGGGCGATATGTTCGTGGTACATCCATCAAATGGTGGTGGCATGTGATATAATGATGGAGTGGAGTAGGGGACAAAAGGGGAACAACCTGGGTCACATCCCATGGCACAAGGGTAGCTGATAAAGGGAAGCCCATACTTGGGTAAATAATGTGTATGCGGGAGCAATCGTGGTACATGAGTTACCCCGACCTTGCTTTTTCCACCCTTGTTCAAATGCCTTTTGCTTTTTGTGATTTTCTTTGGTTCGCTGCTCGAGGCTCAAAGGAATGAAAGCATGATGTACAAAGTGCAATAGATACCCCTTTTTAAGGTGGGGCAGTTCATCGCCCACCAGGGGTTTGGGACAATCATGGGTTCTTGAATGATAAAGGAGACTCATCGAGGGCCTCTAGGAACCAGGGTGATGGCCATGGAAGGGGAAGAGCTCATGTAATGGCTTTTGCCCACATGCTAAATGCATTCGTCTCGACAATTTTTTGCATTTTGTGGTACAATTTCTTGTTGAATGTGGCCAATTATGCTTTTTCTTTTCTTTTCAGATGCATCAACCTTCGGGGCATCGTTCTTGGCCCGACATCAATGTGTGGGCAAGGGGAGGGGGTGGCTGACCCTATGTGGACCCAGGTGGGAGAAATGATGAAAGGGGTGTAATGAGCATAAGGGTAATGATATATGTGAATCAGGGAGCGGGACCACGCATCCAAAATTGGGATTTCTTATGTAGTACCATCCCAGGAACCTAAAGGCCAGTAAAAGAGATCCCACGGGACTAGGGTTTAGGATTAACACCCAAAAAAAGATCTAGGGGAAAAGAGCACAGACTTAGTCCACTCTTTCCACCGAATCCCCCCGTTAATCGATGCCCAATATTTTCCATGATAACTAGACCAAAGTATTCAATTACTAGGTCTTCAGATGCTTTTGGTTGTAACCCCTCAGAACCTGCACCAAAGTCCTATTGACTACTTCTGTCTGTCTAGCTGTCTATGGATGGAATGCTGTAGATCTCTTCAACTTCGTGTCCATTTTCTCCCACAATGTAGTCTAAAATGCACTGAGAAATCTTTTATCCCTGTTTGAAATGATGCTCCTTGGTATCCCAAAGTGTACCCAGACCTGTCCAAAGAACAAGTTTGCTGCTTCTTGTCTGCTGATGGTCTTTTTACAGGGCATCAGAACACACATCTTGCTGAACCTGTCAACTACCACGAACAGGTAGTCATGTCCCTTCCTAGTTGTTGGTAAACCTCCCACAAAGTCCATGGAAATGCTTTCCCAAGGACGAGTAGGTACAGGTAAGGGATGATACAAACCCTATTTCCTGTTGCTAGGCTTGCTGGTACAACAAAGCATGCATCCTCTTATGAACCTAGCTACTTGTTCTTGCATCTTGGGCCAATACACATACCTTTGCAAGTTGGCCACGGTCTTCCCTACACCAAAGTGCCTTGCAACCTTTGAGGTGTGAGATTCTCTAATCAGCTGCGAATGCTCACCTTTAAGAACACATAGCTTATCCAGCCTGTAGAGTACTTCATCCCGGATATGGTAGTCAACTGTGTTGTTGCCATCATGCACATGAATTTGACTCTGCAACTGTTGATACACCTCCTTGAAGTCCTCATCTTCTGAATATGCCTCTCTGTATGCATCATGGGTGAATGGCTCCATGTGCATAAAAGTACCCAAAGCTGTAATCTTTGATGTGGGTGGCCTTGAAAGCATATCGGCCAACTTGTTTGTGTTTCCTTTCTTATACTTGATCACCAAATGAAACTGTTGTAAAACCCCATCCACTTGTAATGCCTAGTCTGTTGTAGCTTATTCTGGGCCTACAGGTATTGTAACGACTAGTGATCCGTGTGGATTATTGTCTCTTTTTCCATCAGATAGTGCTTCCACTTCTTCACAACTTGCACCATGGCATAGAGCTCCTCATCGTAGGTAGGGTAGTTAAGAATTGCCCCATGAAATACTTCAGAATGGTAGCAAATAGGCCTTACTCCTTGCATCAAGACAACTCCCATAGCATGCCCACTCGCATCTGTCTCCACTTCAAAGGGTCGTTGCAAGTTTGCTAATGCCAGAAATGATGCTTCACTGATCTTCTTCTTTAACTCATCGAAAGCCTTCTCTTGCCCTTTCCCCACTGGAAACTCTTGCTACTTGCTGTTATCGCGTGGAGCGGTGCTGCTACCGCTGAAAACGAGGCTATGAATTTCCTCAGGTACTGTGCTACCCCAATGAAACTCCTAACCTCAGTAACATTAGTACGCACTGGCCATTTCATGATGGCCTCCATCTTGGAAGGATCTATCGTTAGTTCTCCTCCACCAATCACATATACCAAATGCACCAAGGACTGCTGCACAAACTCGCACTTCTTGAGATTTGCTAGCAGCTGATGCTTCTTCAAAGTTTCCAGCACCTGCGTCAAATGTGAAATATGCTCCTCCCATGTAGCACTATATACCAGTATACCATCCAAATAGACAATAACAAATGAATCTATAAAAGGGCGCAGTACATCATTCATTAATCTCATAAATGTAACTGGTGCATTACATAGGCCAAATGGCATAACTAACCACTCATACAAACCTTTCTTGGTTTTGAAGGCGGTCAAAGTGATTGGAGTCCGTCATGGGAAGTTATACGGGTTGATGTTTCATCCAGCTAGAGCATTAGTTTCTAGCACCAGCAACAGTGACTCATGCAAGTTGTGGCACAAGGAGGATAGCCCACTTGCACCATGGGGCTCTGAGAGTACCGAGAGAGGTTGTTATAACATTACCAGATTTCAGTGCTGAGCACCAGGATGTGTGCAGGGGGCGTGCATTGGCAAAGTACTCCAAGACTGCTTTTCCATGAAGTGACAACCAGGTAGCAAGTATACTTGATTTGATTCATTTTGATGTTTGTAGTTTCATATCTTTTCTATCGTTGAGTGGAAGGCTCCAATGAGTTTAAGGACTTTTGTGCGAGAGCAAGCATCAAGAGGGAGTTGACAGTTCCATACGCCCCTCAATAGAATGGGGTTGTAGAGAGGAAGAATAGGGCCATAGTTGGGGCAGCTAGAGCCATGCTTCATGATCAGGGGCTACTTTTCTTTCTTTGGGCTAAGGCTTGTAACACTACAGTATATTTTTAGAACAAGAGTCCAAATAGAGTTTTGGGGAGCAAGACTCCTGAGGAGGCTTTTTTGGGAAGAAACCTGAGGTTGGGCACTTTAGGATTTTTGGGTGTATGACATATTCCTATGTCCCTTCAGAGAAGAGGAAAAAGCTATACACCCATGGTTGAGAAGGGTATCTTTGTGGGGTATAGCGAGACCTCAAAGGCTTACTACATATATATTCTTGCATTGAGGAAGGTTGTTGTGAGGCAAGATATGAGATTTGAGGCGGAGAGAGCCTTGAGGAGGTCACGAGAGTTGGATCAGGTAGAGCAACATACTCCTTAGCAAGGGAGTTCGCCACATGGTACATGATCACAGGGGTTTAGAGGATCACAGGTGTTAGGAGTGACAAGCCCACAAGTGATAAGGTCACAGGGCACAAGTTCCTTGGGTATAAGTTCACCATCGACCACAAGTGCATCATCTTTAGGGACAATCTTTAGAGGAGGATATAGCCACCCTAGTACAGGAGACCACTACAGGGAAGAGGAAGCCAAGATGGCTTCATGAGACTCTGAAGGAAGCCCACGAGGCACTGGAAAATCCCAAGAGGACTGTTAAGGAGAGTAGGCCACTTGATCATTTTTGTAGCTATTTGGCTATGGTGAATAGTATTGTTGAGTCCAAGCCTTCTAGCTATTATGAGGAGGCAGTAGGCCAACAGGTTGGGAGGGATGCCATTGTGGAAGAGTATGCTTCCATCATGAAGAATGATGCTTAGGAGATTGTGCCGAGGCTTATGGTGCATGGAAGGGAGTCCCATGTTTGCAGACTGAGGAAGGTGTTTTATGGATTGAAGTAAGCTTCGAGAGCTTGGTATTCTCAGATAGATGCTTACTGCAACTGCTAGGTTTAAAGAATAGTGACGCAGACCCAAATCTTTATTACTTTGTGGTTGGTGAGGATCCTCTCATTCTAGAACTATATGTGGATGACTTATTAATCATAGGTACAAAGAAACTCATAGAGCACTGCAAGCGAGATCTTGCTTTAGAGTTTGAGATGACATATATTGGACTGGTGCATTATTTCTTGGGATTAGAGGTGTCGTAGGTACAAGGACATATCTTTCTGGGATAGGGCAAGTATGCAACAGTCATTTTGAAGAGATTTCACATGCGTTGTAGGCCCATGACTACACCTATGATTACCAATTGGAAGAAGCTTCATGCTCTTGGATTCGAGTTGATTGATCCAATGATTCATTGTCAGTTGATTGGCTCATTATGTATCTGGTTAACATTAGGCTAGAGCTCTGTTTTGCAGTCAACACTCTCAGTCAGTTTATGGTGGAACCTAGGAGAGTGTATTGGGTGGCTGCAAAACATGTGCTTCAGTATCTGTAAAGGATAATGGACTATGGTTTGGACTATGTTTAGGGTGATGGAATCAAGTTGACTGACTATACAAACATCGATTGAGCAAGATGTGTTGATGATAGGAAAAACACTTCTAAGTGGTGTTTCACATTGGGTTCTGTAGTTGTGTCATGGTTCATACCGAAGCAAAAGTCAGTAGCACTGAGTTCTGCAGAGACAAAGTACATGGAAACTAGTCAGGCCAGTTGTGAGGCCATTTGGCTTCGCAAGTTGTTGGTGGGCTTATTTTGTCAACAGTTGAGGCTTACAATGATTTATTGCGATAATCAGAGTTACTAAGACTCACGAAGAATCCAGTTTTTCATGACAGATTAAAACACATAGAGATCAGATACCACTTTGTCTGTGACTATGTTTAGAGAGTGGCAACACTGCTTGAGTAAATATCCATTGATGAGTAGGTAGTCGACATTCTCACAAAGTCCTTGCCAAGTGGCAAGCATGCCTACTTAGAGACAAGATGGGAGTGGTGAGAAACACTTTCCTCAATAAGAGGGAGTGTTAGAAAAGTGTACCAAGGACAAGTGTTTCCTTAGGCTTGGTTTCTTGCTTAGCAAAAGGTGTCCAACATGACCCCTTGACATAACTTTATGAGATGTAAAGTTGAAGTGACTTTATGAGATAAAAATTCTGAGTGGCATTTTGTGCACATTAAATGAAAAGGTGACTTAAGGGGATGAAGTGACTTAAGTTGGGTCAATGAGAGATTAAATCCCCAACCTTGATCTTAATGGCTAAGATCAAATCTCAACCACTGGATCTTAAGGTTGAGTCACTCTTCATGATGAAAGCAAAAAGGCAAGTAAAGGGAGGAAAAGGCACCATTCTCATTCTTGTTCATGAGTTTTGGATGAGGAGAGGAGGGCAACAAAGAGAATTTGTACAACAGAGAAGAGGAGGGCACAAAATTCAAGGCTGAGCAAGGAATGAATTTCGAGGCACATTTCCAACAATTAGGCCACAATAACAATGCGAAAAACAAGGCAAGTTCAATGCTGTCAGAGCTACTACAACAACACAAAATTTGAGGGTTTGTTAGGCTCGAAATCGAGGATTGACAACAATATTTATTGTAGCCATTCTCACAGCAATTTGACATGAATTTTTGAGTGAGGAGGGCACAAATATCGAGGGAAATCAGGCATAGATTTAGAGGAGCAAGTACAACACGATTTTCTAGGAGATTTGGGCAAGGCTTCCAAATTTCTGGAAATTATTGTTGTAAAATTTCTCCGAAGAAATAAGAAATTTCCTCTCACTAGTTTTCCCTTCGAGGTTTTTCTAGGAGCTCTATTGTCCAAAAATTTTTGTGTCTAAATTTTGTGGGTTTGCTTCTGTTTATCTCAAGAAAATTGGTAGATTAGACTCTTATGTTTTAATTTATGAAATCGTGCATTCAATGACAACAATAAAAACATGTGGGTTGGGCTTTTAAACTCTGATGTGATTTCATTGACACTTGAAGTTGGAGTGGGTCTAAGCATAATTTTCTATAGGCTTACAAGGCCCCAATAGAAAAACATATGGACATCAACTTTAGAAGTTAAGAACATATAGTGAGGCGAATATGCTAATAACACATTTACAATTGATTGTATTGCACAAGTTATTTAGATGCAACATACTATTCCATATACACTTCAACAAAATGGTATTGTCGAGAGAAAAAATTGCTTTTTGAAAGAAATGACAAATTTTATGATTCGATCCAAGGGATTGAGTCCTTGGTTTTGGGTAGAAGTTGTTAATTGTGCAAACTTATTAGTTAATCACACTCCCTCAAAAGCTTTAAAGGATATAACATTGAAAGAAGCTTACAGTAAAACTAAACCAAATGTAAGCCACTTTTGTATGTTTGGTAGTGAGACATGGGCTCACATTGCAATTCACACATAGGCCAAATTGGTAGGTAATTTAAAGCCCGTCTCAAAGTCCATATGGCTGACACAACCCACAACTGCATCTCTAAGTTAGCTATTTCTGATCGCTCTTTTAAATATAAATAACTTATTTGAGTTGACTAAACCAAAATTCTTGCCTTAACATCCTATTACTCCACACACATCATTATGGATGCTTTTGAAATTGAAAAACACCTTGATAATTTTAACTGTGAAGATGGCCACAAACTATGTCGATCTTCAAAGCCCATTATTCATCACCTTGATCACCAAGCCTCTTTTATTTATAATTTTATTTGATTTGACACTTCTTTTGTTAGCCCCCCGCTCCAAACCTTTCTTATTGTTGTAAAAATGAAACATTTTATCTTTATAACTTCTTTATTTATTTTATCATCATTTTACTCATTTGTTTATTTCAATTTATTATTGGATCCCTTAGGTCTTAAATCCTTTTATTTTATGTCTCAGGTGGATGGACATATCTTTCTGGATAGGGAAAGTATGCAACGTGCATTTTGAAGAGATTTCACATGCGCTGTAGGCCCATGACCACACCTATGATTACCGATTGGAAGAAGCTTCATGCTTCTAGATTCGAGTTGATTGATCCCACGATTTATTGTCTGTTGATTGGCTCATTTACGTATCTGGTTAACATCGGGCTAGAGCTCTGTTTTGCAGTCAATACTCTCAGTGAGTGTATGGTGGGGCCTAGGAGAGTGTATTTGGTGGCTGCAAAACATGTGCTTCGGTATCTGTAAAGGATAATGGACTATGGTTTGGACTATGTTTAGGGGGATGGAGTTAAGTTGACTGGCTATACAAACTTAGATTGGGAAAGATGTGTTGATGATAGAAAAAGCACTTCCGAGTGCTGTTTCAGATTGGGTTCGATAGTTGTGTCATGGTTCAGGCAAAAGCAAAAGTTAGTAGCACTGAGTTCTGCTGAGACAAAGTACATGGAAGCTAGTCAGGCCAGTTGTGAGGCCATTTGGCTTCGCAAGTTGTTGGTGGGCTTATTTGGTCAACAGTTGAGGCTTACAATGATTTATTGCGATAATCAGAGTTGCATAAAACTCACGGAGAATCCAGTTTTTCATGACAGATTAAAACACATAGAGATCAGATACCACTTTGTCTGTGACTATGTTTAGAGAGTGGCA
This sequence comes from Pinus tabuliformis, assembly GCA_031772625.1. Lineage (NCBI taxonomy): Eukaryota > Viridiplantae > Streptophyta > Pinopsida > Pinales > Pinaceae > Pinus > Pinus tabuliformis. The sequence continues at coordinate 741,444,266 of CM062819.1, read as the reverse complement.
GTGCAATTTGAGTAAATATCCACTGATGAGTAGTTAGTCGACATTCTCACAAAGTCCTTGCCAAGTGGCAAGCATGTCTACTTTAGAGACAAGATGGGAGTGGTGAGAAACACTTTCCTCAATAAGAGGGAGTGTTAGAAAAGTGTACCAAGGACAAGTGTTTCCTCAGGCTTGGTTTCTTGATTAGGAAAAGTTGTCCAACATGACCCCTTGACATAACTTTATGAGATGTAAAGTTGAAGTGACTTTATGAGATATAAAGTCTAGGTGGCATTTTGTGCACATTAAATGAAAAAGTGACTTTAGGGGATGAAGTGACTTAAGTTGGGTCAATGAGAGATTAAATCGCCAACCTTGATCTTAATGGCTAAGATCAAATCTCAACCATTGGATCTTAGGGTTTAATTACTCTTCATGATGAAAGCAAAAAGGCAACTAAAGGGAGGAAAAGGCACCATTCTCATTCATGTTCATGAGTTTTGGATGAGAAGAGGGCAACAAGGAGAATTTGTACAACAGAGAAGAAGAGGGCACAAAATTCAAGGCTGAGCAAGGAATAAATTTCGAGGCACATTCCAACAATTAGGCCACAATAACAATGCAAAAAACAAGGCAGGTACAAGGTTGTCAGAGCTACTACAACAACACAAAATTTGAGGGAGATTTGACACGAATTTTGAGGGTTAGTTAGGCACGAAATCGAGGATTGACAACAATATTTATTGTAGCCATTCTCTCAACAATTTGGCATGAATTTTTGAGCAAGGAGGGCACAAGTATCCAGGGTTGTTAGGCATAGATTTAGAGGAGCAAGTACAACACAATTTTCTAGGAGATCTGGGCAAGACTTCCAAATTGCTGGAAATTATTATTGTAAAATTTCTCCGAAGAAAAAAGAAATTTCCTCTCTCACTGGGTCGAGGTTTTTTCTAGGAGCTCTATTGCCCAAAAATTCTTGTGTCTAAATTTTGTGGGTTTGCTTTTGTTTATGTCAGGAAAATTGGTAGATTAGACTCTTATGTTTCAATTTATGAAATTGTGCATTCAATGGCAATAATAAAGACATGTGGGTTGGGCGTTAAACTCCGATGTGATTTCATTGACACTTGAAGCCAGAGTGGATCTAAGCAAATTTTTCTATAGGCTTACAAGGCTCCAATAGAAAAACATATGGACATCAACTTTAGAAGTAAAGAACATATAATGAGGCAAATACGCTAATAACAAATTTACAATTTATTGTATTGCACTAGTTATTTAGATGCAACATACTATTCCATATACACTACAACAAAATGGTATTGTCGAGAGAAAAAATTGCACATTAAAAGAAATAACAATTTATATGATTCCATCCAAGGGATTGAGTCCTTGCTTTTGGGTAGAAGTTGTTAATTATGCAAACTTATTAGTTAATTGCACTCCCTCAAAAGCTTTAAAAGATAACATTGAAAGAAGCTTGGAGTAAAACTAAACCAAATGTAAGCCACTTTGGTATGTTTGGTAGCGAGACATGGGTTCACATTGCAATTCACACATAGGCCAAATTGGCAGGTAATTTAAAACCCATCTGAAAGACCATATGGCTGACACAACCCACAACCGCATCTCTAAGTTAGCTATTGCCGATCGCTCTTGTAAATATAAATAGTTTATTTGCTTTGACTAAACCAAAATTCTTGCCTTAACATCCTATTACTCCACACACATCATTATGGAGGCTTTTGAAATTGAAAAACACGTTGATAATTTTAACTGTGAAGATGGCTACAAACTATGTCGATCTTCAAAGCCCATTATTCATCGCCTTGATCACCAAGCCTCTTTTGTTTATAATTTTATTTGATTTGACACTTCTTTTGTTAGCCCCCTCCAAACCTTTCTTATCGTTGTCAAAATGAAACATTTTATCTTTATAACTTCCTTCTTTATTTTATCATCATTTTACTCATTTGTTTATTTCAATTTATTATTGGATCCCTTAGGTCTTAAATCCTTTTATTTTATGTCTCCATAAAACGCCTTTTAATTTTAAAATCGTTTTCATAATGACTAGTTCATGCTAATTAATCATTTATTCACATTGGCTAACTTTATTTTTCTTCAATGATCATCTATTTTTCCTTATCATATAAATGTTGAAATATGTAACTAGGTTCAGTCTTCATAATGACATGTAATTATGATTTTACATATTTAATGAAAAGAGAAAAATAAATTTATTATTGTGAGTCTTGAGGCATGGGTTTCATGCTCAAGAGAATTTATTTTATAGGTCGAGCATCCATTGAGTGCTTCTGGGTTTGTCATAAAGTCATTGAAGTCAATGTCATGTATTGAAGACCCATTTGGGCTTGTTACATATTGTAAAAGAAATTTTATTGAGTCGAAAGATCCTCCAAGACCTCGTCATGACACAAAGATCAAGTCGGCCTACATGAAGAGACAAATCGACTTAAAGGAGCAATTTCAACCCATTGAGAAACCTATATAAAGAAGACTTCGACCTCATTTGGGTGATATACTTCACACGCAAAAGTTCGGTCACAAGGAAGAGAAGAAGTGTGGAAAAGAAGAGGATGAAGGAAGAAGAAGAAGTCTAGTTTTTGGGATTGGTTTTGGGCTACTTCTCTCCATATGTGTGAAGGAATTAGGGTTCATGCTGTTGTAGTAAAGCCGAGTTGTGAAAGTGAAGTCAGGGCATCTAGAAGAGCTATTTTGGAAGTTGAATTCTCTAGGAGAGTGAATCTACCCAAGCGAAGAAGAAAATAGTAGAAATATACCATCATTTCTCTCGAGTGCTAGGGTTAGGGTTTCTGCAAAAGAAGCTGCTGGGCAAGTCGAAGTTGCAGAAGAAGCTGTGGTCAAAGTAGCAAAAGTCGCTAGGCAGGTCCAAGTTGCAGAAGGAATTAGGGTTCATGCTGTTGTAGTAAAGCCGAGTTGTAAAAGTGAAGTTAGGGCATCTAGAAGAGTTATTGTAGAAGCTGAATTCTCTAGGAGAGTGAATCTACCCAAGCGAAGAAGAAAATAGTAGAAATATACCATCATTTCTCTCGAGTTCTAGGGTTAGGGTTTCTGCAAAAGAAGCTGCTGGGCAAGTCGAAGTTGCAGAAGAAGCTGTTGGGCAGGTCAAAGTTGCAGAAGTCGCTAGGCAGGTCCAAGTTGCAAAAGAAGCTGCTGGATAGGTCAAAGTTGCAGAATAAGCTTCTAGAGCTCAGATTTGTAGAAGTTACTAGAAGCAAGGTTTGACTTGGCCTTGAGGGTCTTGGTCAAGGGTCAAACATCTTGGAATTTGTCGATTGAGGGTCTATAAGAAGAGAGAATTCTAGTGGGTTTTCCTCTCAAGTTGGAGAGGTTTTGGCTCTGGCTGATCGCCTACATCTTGTGTCCTATTGTCTCATTGTTCTTTATGGTTTGGTAGCTATTTGATGAAGAAAGCACTAATAATAAACAAGTGAAAGAAGAAGCTAATTAAGTAAAAATAATACACCACAAATAGTTATCAAGGAATGAGAAATCATCCTATGTTACTGCCCCTAGATTTCTCAACATGGTTTCAGAGCTAAGGTGACAAGACAAGGAACAACAACTTAAAGGACACGCAAGGGTCGAAGCGCTAGAAGATCATCAAGAACATCAATCATCAAAGGACCTCTCATTTCAAAGGCACTACAAGGACAAGGATTACATCATCATCTTAAAGGAAGTCTCTAAAGAAGATCTCAAAACCCTCGTTCATTCAAAGAAGGTTTCTACACTTGAAGCATTCTTGGGAACCTCGCTCAATCATCACCTCGAAGAAGGAGGCCTCAAAACCCTACTCAAATAGAGAAGAACTACAAATTGAAAGCATCTTGAAGTCTACTCATCCAAGGGAAGTGAGAAGAAAGGTGTTGGTTGCATCATCAAGGATTCAAGATGATCTCCCTCTCCTTGGGTCAAAGATCACTTTTAAAGAAAGACAACTTCATCAAGAAGAAGTCTTTTATTACCAATATCATCATCAAAGTCAAGAAGGCAACATGTTAAAGAGGAGTATCTTCACAAGTAAGTATATTTATGTCCACATCTGAATCTATCAAAATGCCTTTTTTCAAGGAAAGGAACAATTGGTTGGGTCATCAAACTTTCTTGCATGGAAGAAGAGGATAGATTTGATTATCATAGAAAATGAAGTTGTGGAACATGTTAAAGGTTCAATCACTTAACTTCCAAAGGAAGAAGCTGAAGCTCTTGCGAAATGCATGAAAGGGGAAGTAAGGGCTCGAAAAATTCTCATAGAATCCATCAAAGATCCCCTCATTTCCTTTGCATCAAAGTTGGAGACATCAAGACAAACTTGTAGAATTGTTCTCCGTAAGTACTGTAGGAGAAGTGATCTCATTAAGACAAGAACTCTACAAGATGAAGATCTTAAAAGAAGAAGGAATAACCTCATATTTCATGAGGGTGTCAGAAATAAGAGACCAATTAGAAGAATTGGGAGAAATAATGTCTGATAAAGAAATGACCACCATGGTGCTCAATGCACTACTAGAGGAATGGGGCAACTTTACATCAAGCATCTATGGAAAGAAGGAAGTTACCACATTCAGTGAACTATGGTCACTATGTAAGATTGAAGAAACCAAGTTGAAGGCAAAAAGCGATGTAGGATCAAACAAGCAAGTTCAAGCATTTGCTGCCATGGCTAAAAGAAAAGGGAAGTTTGGTCCTTAGAAAAAGAAGAAGAATATGGCGAAGATCCAATGCTATGGCTATCAAGAATATGGGCACTACAAGAGAGATTATCCAAAGCTCAATAAGGACAACAACAAAAGAGGAAGGGAAGAAGCGCATATCATTGAAGAAGTAGAAGAGGCTGAAAAGAAGAAACCAAAGAAGGAAGAAGTGAGAGATCTCTACTATGATTGAGATAACTTCTTCACCAAGATCTTTTCAAGATTTTGTAAAGTAGAGCTATCATGGTAGGAAACATTAGAAGCATGATAGGATGCATCATTTTAGGGGATGGCATCATAGTAGGATATGTTTGAAAGCAAGAGCTTATGACATCATTATGGGAAGCTTGAAAGATAGCTAAAGTATAAGTCTATGATAGTCATCATTAGAAGGAAGTAGGTCTTGGTCACCTCATTAGAAGCATAAGTAGTACTTATAAGTCATCAAGTGAAGAGCTCATCATACATCATTAGGAAGAAGCATTTGTTGGATGAGGATAATCAAGTTCCTTTGTCGGAATCTTCATTCGAAGGTTCACCTCTTAGAAGAAGTGAGTGCCTTGCTGAGAATTCCTCCTTGTATGGGATTCATTGTTTGGAAGAACGATGGTATGATGACAGAGGAATGCAACATGTCAAGATGGTTGAAGTACTCTCATCCAAGGAAAGGAAGTTGTTGAAGGAAGCCTAGATGACCAAAAGAAGGAAAGAGGTATGTATGCATATATTTAATTTAGTCATGTCATCATATGGTTGCATGGGTAAATGATCCAGCTCATGAGCATGATCAAAGAAAAGGGATCTCCTCCTTTGGAAAAATGCATAAGGGCATGGTTCACATATTGACTAGATGAAATCAACATAACATGTCCTCATATGGAATATGAGGTGGTTGACAAAGATGAAGGAACTATGGATGAAAGTTCCTGGGGAATGATAGGTGAAGAAAGAAAGAAGAGATCGTGAAAGCTACAACTATGAGCACATAGAAAAGGAAATCAACATCCGATGACTAGGAGAATTGACCATGACATCTCCATGGAAAAGGTATGAAGACTCTGATGAAGTCTGGAAAGAAATAAGACCCTTGACATTGAATATCTTGGAGATGTGTCAATATATGTGTACGAGATGTTGATGTTGCGATCAAACAAGAAGTCATGATGAAGGGCCATCACAAGAGGTAACTTTGATTTGATGTTCATTTTGATTTTTGAACAACATTTGGATGGGTTGATATAGGGCTAGCGGAAGATAGTTGTAGATGTCATCTACAACTAAACAATCATGTGATCGAATGGAAGATTCTGAAGGAAACATGATGTGGAAAAAGTAGCTGTATGAAGGAAAGCCAGATGTGGGCTGGAAGATCACTTTCCGATAAGAGGAAGGATGACATGACTGAATTGAGGAAAGTGATGGATGGCCAATGCCCTACTAGATGAAGATGAAATTCATGACATCGAATGGAGGAGCTATACAAGCAGCTGAAGGTCCCATGATCTCCACCTAGAGTAGAAAGCTGCTGGAAGCAAGTCCTTGGTTAAGAGGGAGCTTGGTCAAGTCCCTGGTTAAGAGGGGGCTTGGGTACATTCTTTTTATAGGAATGGGTACATTCATTCACAAGAATGGGTATATCCTCCCTAGTTGAGAGGGAGAGATAGACACATATTTCTTGTCTTCACTTTGGAAGAAAGAATGGAGGATCGGGTAAGCATCTTGGCATCCAATACTCTTTGAGGATGTGGTAGGGCATCCAAGATAAGAGTAGTTGTAGATGACTGATATTCTTTGAGGACTGGGAATCCAAGATAAGAATAGTCCTGGAAGGACATACCTTGAGAAAACCCGGGTGGGGTATGCTCCTTGGGAGGCAATGATGAAGGTGTTTATAAATCATTGGTCTCGCCAGCGTTGTGCTCTGATCTTGTGGAGAGATAGAGCTATTAGTCAAAGCTTTGCTATGTGACAATGCTAGATGATATGATGCTAAACAGATGTGTTACCAATCCGACTCTTTTTATGAAAATTCTTCAGATTGAAAATGCCCAAGTACCTTATATGTGTTATGAATACCTCCCTAGTTAAGAGGGAGTGTTGAAATATGTAACGAGGTTCGGTCTTCATAATGACATGTAATTATGATTTTATGTATTTAATGAAAAGAGAAAAATAAGTTTATTATGGTGAGTCTTGAGGCATGGGTTTCATGCTCAAGAGAATTTATTTTATAGGTCAAGCACCCATTGAGTGCTTCTAGGTTTGTCATAAAGTCATTGAAGTTAGTGTCATGTATTGAAGACCCATTTGGGCATGTTACATATTGTAAAAGAAAATTTATCGAGTCAAAGGACCATCCAAGGCATCGTCATGACACAAAGATCAAGTCGACCTACATGAAGAGACAAGTCGGCCTAAAGGAGCAATTTTGACCCATTGAGAAGCCTATATAAAAAAGACTTCGAACTCATTTGTGTTATATAATTCACATGCAAAAGTTTGATCATAAGGAAGAGAAGAAGTGTGAAAAAGAAGAGGACGAAGGAAGAAGAAGAAGTCGAGTTTTTGGGATTGGTTTTAGGCTACTTCTCTCCACACATGCGAAGGAATTAGTGTTCATGTTGTTGCAATAAAGTTGAGTTGCAGAAGTGAAGTCAGGGCATCAAGAAGAGCTATTTTGGAAGCCAAATTCTCTAGGAGAGAGAATCTACCCAAGCGAAGAAGAAAAGAGTATAAATACACCATCATTTATCTCACGTGCTAGGGTTAGGGTTTATGTAGAAGAAGCTGTTGGGCAGGTCGAACTTGCAGAAGAAGCTGCTGGGTAGGCCGAAGTTGCAGAAGAAGCTGTTGGAGGTTAGATTTGCAAAAGTTGCTAGAATAAAGGTTTGACTTGGTCTTGAAGGGTCATGGTCAAGGGTCAAAGGTCTTGGAATTTTTCAATTGAAGGTCTATATGAAGAGAAAGAATTATGGTGGCTTTTCCTCTCAAGTTTGAGAGGTTTTGGCCCTCGATGATCGCCTACATCTTGTGTCCTATTGTCTCATTGTTCTTTATGGTTTGGTAGCTATTTGATGAAGAAAACACTAATAATAAACAAGTGAAAGAAGAAGCTAATTAAGTAAACGAAATACACCACAAATAGTTATCAAGGAAAGAGAAATCATCCTATGTTGTTGCCCCTAGATTTGTCAACAATAAATTCATATCTTAGCTCTCTTTTTGAACCCTTAAGCTTCGTTTGTTCTTGATGATGGGTGGAATGTCCATTTGAAATGTTGGATGTTTCAAAACATCCTACATTGTTTATTTCTAGAAAGTTCAAGTAGCATTATGACTAATTGTGAAAACTCACACTTGGATTTCCTTTGTTGTTGGTCTTTTTGCTTGACATATGCAAACACCCCATGAAAGCCATTGGAAAGCAACACAAAGATACTTAGGTATATTTTGTGTACAATTCAGTTTGGTTCCTGGGATACATTATTGTATGGGGGACTCCTTTGTTGGTTGGTTTCATTGATTCCGATTAGGATGGCGACTTAGATGATTGAAAATTTATTATAGATTATGTTTTCAGTCTTGGTTCTTGTCTTACCACTAGAGCTTGTAAGAAACAATGTGCTCTTGCTCTTCGTTTAGTAGAAGGAGAGTATCAAGTGATGATTCATGCAATTCAAGAAGTATTGTGGCTTCAACAAATGCTTTTAAAGTTTGGATTCCATTAGCAACATTTGACCACACTTTGTTATGATAATCACAGTGCCATTTAGCTCACCAAAATTGAGTTCCACATTAACTCAACAAACACATTGAGCTACATATGCGCTTCATGAGAAATCTTTTCTAGGACCTTGCATTCTCAAAGTGCTCTATTGCCCTACAGACGATCACATTGCAAACATTTTCATAATAACTCTTACAAAAATGTAGTTTTTCAAACTTTGATCTATGTTAGGAGTTCAGGAAGTTGTCATTAAGGGGGGATAGCTTCTAGTACCTCTTTCCTTTATCTATTGTGTCACCTTCATAAAATTTTCAATCCTTTTCGAAGTTGTTCATAAGTGGGGATGTTATGATATTTGGGCACTTAGGAGTTAGTTAAGCTCAATTTGGTCTAATATATCTTTAGGTAAAGCGTGTTTCTTAAGTGTGCTTTTCTAATTATCTAATTCAATGGTCATAATAGACTTGAAGTGATTTTATTCATCTTCTTTTTGATATGAATGGTTATTGCTCCATGGCTTAACATCGTTTGCGTTTCATGATCTCTATTTAAAGAGCATGAAGGGTCATTCGCCAATGATAGATTGTGAGAGATTCATATGTAAAATAAATATATTTTTTACTTTAATATATTGCTTCTAGTGGTTGCATTGGTTGGGGTCATGCATTGTTTCCCTCTGTGAGGGGTCTAACCACATAATATGTTGGTATCATCACCAATCTTTGCTTTGTTTTCTTAGGGTGTTTGACCTATGTGGATATAACCTGTATGCTGAAATGTTGGATGTTTCAAAACATCCTACATTGTTTATTTCTAGAAAGTTCAAGTAGCATTATGACTAATTGTGAAAACTCACACTTGGATTTCCTTTGTTGTTGGTCTTTTTGCTTGACATATGCAAACACCCCATGAAAGCCATTGGAAAGCAACACAAAGATACTTAGGTATATTTTGTGTACAATTCAGTTTGGGTCCTGGGATACATTATTGTATGGGGGACTCCTTTGTTGGTTGGTTTCATTGATTCCGATTAGGATGGCGACTTAGATGATTGAAAATTTATTATAGATTATGTTTTCAGTCTTGGTTCTTGTCTTACCACTAGAGCTTGTAAGAAACAATGTGCTCTTGCTCTTCGTTTAGTAGAAGGAGAGTATCAAGTGATGATTCATGCAATTCAAGAAGTATTGTGGCTTCAACAAATGCTTTTAAAGTTTGGATTCCATTAGCAACATTTGACCACACTTTGTTATGATAATCACAGTGCCATTTAGCTCACCAAAATTGAGTTCCACATTAACTCAACAAACACATTGAGCTACATATGCGCTTCATGAGAAATCTTTTCTAGGACCTTGCATTCTCAAAGTGCTCTATTGCCCTACAGACGATCACATTGCAAACATTTTCATAATAACTCTTACAAAAATGTAGTTTTTCAAACTTTGATCTATGTTAGGAGTTCAGGAAGTTGTCATTAAGGGGGATAGCTTCTAGTACCTCTTTCCTTTATCTATTGTGTCACCTTCATAAAATTTTCAATCCTATTCGAAGTCGTTCTTAAGTGGGGATGTTATGATATTTGGGCACTTAGGAGTTAGTTAAGCTCAATTTGGTCTAATGTATCTTTAGGTAAAGCGTGTTTCTTAAGTGTGCTTTTCTAATTATCTAATTCAATGGTCATAATAGACTTGAAGTGATTTTATTCATCTTCTTTTTGATATGAATGGTTATTGATCCATGGCTTAACATCGTTTGCGTTTCATGATCTCTATTTAAAGAGCATGAAGGGTCATTCGCCAATGATAGATTGTGAGAATTCATATGTAAAATACATATATTTTTTTACTTTAATATATTGCTTCTAGTGGTTGCATTGGTTGGGGTCATGCATTGTTTCCCTCTGTGAGGGGTCTAACCACATAATATGTTGGTATCATCACCAATCTTTGCTTTGTTTTCTTAGGGTGTTTGACCTATGTGGATATAACCTGTATGCTGAATATGAAGAAGATAAATGCAATGTTGCATGAAGCAAAAGTGTTTTTGAGTAGTGTTGAAAAAATCAGCATCGGCGAAAAATTTGCAAGGGTCCAAAAAACATCTTCACGAAAACATCAGTGAAAAAATCGACAAATTGCGGCACATATTTAAAAATACAAAACATACTCATTTTTTCAAACTAGGAAAAAATAGGGAAAAATCGGGAAAAATCGGAATCATGATTTTTTCATGCCAAAAAATCAGCTAGTTGAAAAAATCACGATTTTTCAAGACATCGATTAAAAATTGGCGATTTTATCAACATTGGTTTTGAGAAGCAAAATGTCAATTTCCAAAAAAACTTTTAGAAGCAAAGCATATTTGCAGAATATATAAAAACATGCATATCTGTACACAATCAAGATAAAATGGCATCCATAGCACATTAATGATCAATTATTTGAGCATCAACCATCTAGATTCTAGCAATTACAAATAAACTTCAATTTTTTAAGCATATCACAGAAAGTAGAAAGTATCAAAATTTTAAGCATATAATAGAAAATGGACCATTAAAACATTGAAATAGATTTTTTAACAACTGTCAACATGACCAAATAGTAATGTTTACAAAGTAGGCCATTTACACACTGAAGTAGGAGCACTGAAAAGTCCAAAGTCAAACAATAAAGTCTAATCTATCATCTATAGACTATGGCAAATACAATAGTGAATCTATCTACTATTCTCTCCTCCTTAAACCACCACCACCACTGTTGCGTGGGCGTCCACGTGGTGGTAGTGAAGTAGATGGTGGCTATGGAACTAAAGATGAAGCCCTCGCTGTTCCTTTTGTAGTCTTGGACATGGGGACCATGGCATTGGATGGGGGTGGCTTCTCAACATGATCATCATCATCTTGGATAAGAGCATCCTCCAATTGCTCTAAATGTAACACACCATCCTCTAAATTAGCCTCCTTTGGATTTTTGCCACAAACTATCGCCTTTATTTGTCTTTGCCCCCTCACAATAATGGGACAACAATGCAAGATGTAATGAACATAAACCAAGCTCTCTGCCCTATTTACATTCAACTTGTTTCTTTTGACACTATGGATGAATATTAGGTGCTCCAACACCTCTCTACGGAATAAGTATTCACTACATGTGAGAGCAACCATATTGCCAAACATTGTAGCTATGGAGTAGCACTACCATTGCATGTTCCAACACTCGAGAGAAGGCAAATTCCCTTGATCTTTGATTGCATGGTTGGTCCCAAAGGCACCAGTGCAACAGACATAGTTGCTCAATTGTCTCCATATGGTGTCACACTCCTCATTAGGGACTAGTTTCTCTAATGCTTTCATATAACTAGCTTGAACCTTTGGATGTTGGTGTGGTTTTCTCTTGGTCCCCCAACTAGATGCTTGTGATGGCCGTGGTACATGATAGCATTTAGGTGTAAGAACGTATTTAAGAAATGTAGTGGAATGTTTAGCATCTCCCATCATCTTTCCACCTCTGCACGAATATGCTTATGGAAATTGATGTCTCTAGGCTCAACAATGTCTTTAATTTGTCCCAACATGCCATCCTTATGCTCATACACCTCCCCAACTATTGGTCGATATGAATTTGCAAACTTAATCATGTGATAAATTGGCTTGGTGAATTGCAAAACATATCTAACCTGTGACCAAAAGTGACTATCAAGAACAATGTCCTTCGCTACTTTAGCACCATCTCAATTAGTTCTCATGTCATCCCATGCATCACACATCATCGTAGTACCCAAAGCTTCTCTCATCTTCAATAGGTGCTTAAAGGTGAGGTGATAGCTTGCAAATATACTTTTTGTAATTTGAAGTAGCTGTAACTTGGAGTAAGTCACATGAAACTAATTGACCCTTGTATGCCTTGTGACAAATTTAACGAGTTGCTTCCCTCTCTTGTATAGCCGATTAATCCATCCACATTCTTTATGCTTGACAATCTCATGCATCAAAAGGTTCAATTTGTGCACTAAGCACTTGGACCAAAAGATATGTGGATAAGTTTGCTCAATGATTTTTCTTGATTAGTTGAACACATTAGTAGGACCAACATCATTAATTGTTTTCAATAAGAGATTTGTAATGTTTTGAGAAGAGACAACAATTGAGGAGAAGTCATTTGTTGTAAGAAACACTACACTGCTATTAGAAACACCAAGAACATTTATCAATTGTTAGTTTCTAACATTTGTCCATCCATTTGATATAATGGATATTGAGCAATCCCTTCACTCATCTATAAACCATGTCAATGCTCTATGAATTTTTGCCTTTTCTCTATGTAATAACAAAGTTCTAGCTTTCTCATAGTTAGTTGGGGCTCTTGTATCTTTTTGGGGTTTCATTGATGGTCTTCACCAAATTATGCTAGTAGGGGGGGGCAAAGCACATTGAATGGTATATCGCAAGCACATAAAACCACAACACTTTTGCATCCATGTCATCCCTCCTACCAAAATTAAGGAAATCTGCTACTGTTCTTCTAGATTCAGAGGTTTTGGAAGAAGTTCCAAGAAGAGATAAAGCTATGTGGCCACCACCACCAAATCTAGAGGTTGCATCGAATTGAAGTTTTTGTTTCTTACCATATTTTTTTGTGTAGCCTTCTCTATTTTGATTTTCGTTTCCTTTGTTCCATTGATACCTTAGGGCAAATTGAGATCCCTATGGCGCCCTTGTTGTCATCACTCTCCATTACCTCGCAAAGATGCTTCCTCACACGAGTATATGAATCGCTATAAGGTTTTCCACCATGACAATCACGAGGACATAGAAATTTAGAGGTCCTACCACCTCTCCCCACCTCAAGTTTTGTCACAAATCTCCACAAGGGTGTTAATGAACCTTTTCCCCCTTGCATTTCATTGCCCTTTTCACCCCCTTTCCTTCTCACCCCTATTTTCTTGAAATAAAGACAATACTTTGGCATCGAAGATTGGGACTCTAGAGAGAAAAGCTTCAAGCTTTGCATTAAAGGTATGGTTGAAGGAATTTTTGATTCCTTTTTGATTTGCGTGAACATTGTGATATGGTAAATATGATTTGGTAAAGTTTCCATCTAGTGCTACAAGAACCGATGGGATTTTGCAGTTGATACATAGTGATGTGTTTGGGCTTATTCTTGTTTTGTCAGTATGAATTTTTTTGTACTATGTTTCCTTTATAGATGATTTCTTGAGGAAAACATGGATGTATTTCCTTTGATTGAAATATGAGGTTTTGAGCAAATTCAAATAGTTTAGGGCTCTTGTAGAAAACTAGACAAAGAAGAAAATGAAGTGTTGAGGGAAGAGAATGGTGGTGAGTTTTGCTCAAATGAATTTGAGTATTTTTATTAGTAGTGTAAATTAGCAAGACAAAAGATGACTTTTTACACACCTCAATAGAATGGAGTTGCTGAAAGAAAGCGCAAGGCATTTATGGAAAAAGTGAGAAGTATGTGCAGTGGTGCAGGATTCAAGCATGAATTGTGGGCAGAGACAATAGAGACTACATGTTGATGTTACCTAATCAATAGATCCCTACATTAGCCCTTGTTGATAAAACTTCACACGAGGCATGGACTAGTAAGAACCCATTTCTTGAACATCTTAGAGTTTTTGGTTGTAATGCTTAGGTACACATTCCAAAGGAAGAAAGGAATAATCTAGACAATAAAACAGAGTAATTTATTGTGATTGGGTATAAAGATGGTAATAAAGGGATACAAGCTTTGGAACGTATAAATGAAGAAGACTATTTACAGTCGAGGTATAATTTTTAAAGAGGTTAGAAATCCTCCTAAGTAGGAAGAATAACTAGGGAGGAAGAACCAAGAAGGATGCAGTTTGAGTTGAAATATGGAGATTCTAGCTCAAATTAAGATGATGGACCAAATAAAGAAGGACCTCAAACCCATATTTAAGGAGACTGGTGCATGAAAGAAGGCCAACAAAAAGGTATAGCCCCCTTGATTTTCATTTTATTTTTGTTTTTATGTGTAATTAATGATGATCCTAGAATTGTTAGGGAGGCATTTGATACAAAGGAAACTAGATCTTGGAAAAAAACCCATGGTTAAAGAAATGGAGGCCTTGGACAAAAATGTGACAAGGGATTTGGTTAAGTTACCTATTGGAAGAAAATCGATTGGTAGCTATGGGTGTTCAAGAACAACTTCAATGCAAAAGGTAAAGTGCTAAGTTGCATGGTATGGGGAAATGGAAATGCATATCTGAAATGCGAACACATTGGAAACGTGACCCCCCTAAACATCAGGAAACAGGGGAAACAATATATGTATGGGTGTGTGTACGTACACACACATTTCGGAAAATTATATTGAAACTTTGAAAGAAGATATTTAAATTTTAAGTTTTAACATTATAATTTAGAAAACATATATAAATTCATCAATAAATGTGAAAGTGCCAAGGTCCAAAGCCCAAGAAAATCATGCTACCAAAAATGCCTACATCTCATCGAACTCATTACCTATATTGTGATCCTCATCAGCAATATCACCCTCTACGTATTACAATAAGATAGAAAAAGAAATTGTCAATTCCGTTTTTTTTTGAGTGATTGTTACACTTTTACTATGGTCAGGATAGAGGAGTTCAACAATTAATGCTCCTAACATCAAGGTACATAGAGGGCTTGGTGCTATTGATTAAATGTTAGTTCCATACCCTCATACACAACAGAAACCAATGAAAACGTTGCAATCTGATCCAATCCTAAAATCCTAAAAACTGTTAAGTATGTTGGATTTTGAGTGAGGTTGGAACCAGTCTCAAATGCACTAACACCTGAAAACACAAGTTGGTACATGGGGGGGGGGTCCCACGTTTCTTGCGACATAGGTAAAGTAGAGAAGTGGAAAGCTTGCATGTTAGCAAAGGGATATACCTAGGTGGAGGAAACTGACTTTGGTGAGATTATTTCTCCTGTTGCTAAGTTAATTTCCATTAGATTTCTTTGTGTTGTTGCTTCTTTTGATCCTGAAGTAGAGTAGATGGATGTGAGGGCAATGTTCATACATGGAAGAAGAAATCTATGTCATGGCTAAAAATTTTTGCGGTGAAATTAGAGGAGGAATTGATCTATGTCATGGCTAAATTTTTTTACAGTGAAATTAAAATAGGAATTGGTTTGCTAGTTGAAGAAGTCTCTCTATGGATTGATGTAATTACCAAGCATGAGGTACCCGAGTTTGAAACTTACGTATTGGGACTTGAATATTCTCCAAGCAAAGCTGATCACTATGTGTATACCAAATAGGTTTGTGATCGCTTTGTTATCGTTTTGTTTTATGTTGAGGATATCATGAAGGGTGTTAAGTCTGATTTGTCATCTCAATTGGATAAGAATGATCTTGGTGTCGCAAATTTTATTTTGGGAATGAAAATTAAAAGGGATTGTTTAAACAGGAATCTATATTTGAATAATACGAATATGTTGAGACGATGTTATAGAATCCATGGATATAAACCTGGTAATACTCCTATTCCTGTTGGCTTGGAGTTTTTTGCAGAACAGTGTCTCAAAACACAAGAGGATGTTGAGAAAATGTCTTAAGTTCCTTTGCAAGTGTTTTTGGATTAATGTATGCCATGATTTTTTCTAGACTAGACAATGCCCATGCAGTTGGATTTCTTGGCAAATATATGTCAAAGACATGGAAGGAACATTGGACTATTGTAAAGAGGATCTTCAAATATTTGCGTGGCACTTCAGATTATGCATTATGCTACCGAGGAATACCTGGACCAAACAAAGTGGTAGATGTACAAGGTTTTGTTGATGCATACTGGGTTGGAAATCTGGAAGGCTGAAGTTCTACAAGTGGATATGTGTTAAACCTGTTTGGTGATGTAGTTAGCTGGATGAGCAAGAGATAGGCTATGGTGGCTTGTCCTTGATTGTGCTAATATTTGTTTTCCTCTCCATGAGATATTTACTTTTGGACATTCTTCTATTTTGTTTTTGCTTGCTGGTTTGAAGTTGTCTATGTTGCATTGCTGTTTTTTTTGCATTTCCCTTCCATTTTCCTTTTCTGTAACAAGCTTGCAGGTGGTTTCAACTCCTTGTTTATCTAGACTCTAGAGAGCATCTATTTTTTACTATATTCCATCTTTTCAACCAGTTTCTGCATTCTAGTAGTTTTTGTTGCCGCAAAATCTAGCAGGCCTTGGAGAGGGGCACCCTAGAAGGCTAACACTAGACCAAGTGACAACAATGGGGCGATGGCCCACTGTCACCATATTCAAAACCCCCTGCTCTTTATGAATTTTCATCGATGGGAGGAGTCTCAGTATGAGAAGGTCAACTAATTGATATTCAAAGGTTATGGTACAAGGTGACAAAATAAGTCCTACAAGAAAGGCACAATTTTGGCTCAAGGCTTCTTTCTTTATAGAGACCTATAAAATTAGCCACGAGACTTAGGGCTTGATTAGTATGTTGAGTGTTGGGATGGCCAAATGTCAAGGCGAGGGGAAAGGGTTTCCAACAATGTATATACGCAAGATCAAGGCACATGAAACCCTCAAACAAGCCCCTATGTCTAAGTTGCACGAAGCGCCGAAATGTTGTGGAGTTTTAGAAACAGGTACATTTGTAAATGTCACCTCCCAAAAATGGACGCCTCGGCCGAAATGTCGGCTGAAACGTCATATATGTTTATATGTATAAAAATGAATTTATAAATAAGTGAATAACACATTATCTTGCAAGAAAAAAGCAATGTCACATGGTTCGGGTTTGAGTTTGAGTTTTACAATGATAAGGTTCGGTTTGAATTTGAATTTTTTGATGAGGTTTGGATGAGGTTATTTCGGCCTACTTGTTTTGTTTAATTAACAAGTTATTTACCATGTAAATACTGAAAATAAATACAAGTTCATGCTCAACACATTACAGATCATCAACTGAAGGAATAACAAGTACACAAGTGACACTGTTGTTTTTGGACTAGTGTCTCCGGAAAAACCCAATGCGGGAAAACTGGTGCAACTATCTAAGGGTTTTATTATTAAGTAGTTTCAGAATACAATCTAGGTGCCAGAAATGGCTCACCCAATAGAGAATGCCCTTGGCAGTAGTACCTCTTAGTTGGAGACAGATATTCCGGCTAAAACCCTGGATGAACAATCCCACAACTCTTAGCTCCAATCTGCCCCACGAAATCTCCAGCGTCTGCCTCTAGGTACTAAGTCAGCCTCTCTGGCCTAGCATTGCCCCAACTGGCCCTGCGTCAGCCTCTAGAGGCCCTGCATCAGCCTCTAGAGGCCCTGCATCAGCCTCTAGAGCCTCTGCGTCACCCACACTAGCTCTCTCTGGCACTGTGTGGGCCCTGACTGGCATTGCGTGGGCCCTGACTGGCTCTGCGTGGCCTCTAGCTGGCTCTGCGTCCCTCTCTCCTGGCTTCTGTGTTGATGCTCTCGGTACCTTCTTTGCCTCTCTGCTTCTGTATGCCCCTCAGCTGCAACTTTAATCACTCCTTTGATTTCCTCAGCAAGCCCTGCACCAAAAAATCAAATTCTTGATCAATTCGGTGTGTTCTCCAAGTGACCGTCAAGCCTCCTCTTATACTATTCTCGTTGACGATTCAACGATTGAGATTAAGTCCCTAATCGATGGCTAAGATTAACTCTGGCTTGATCCATGACTTTTGGACCCTTCTAACACAGTTTTATATTAATTCACATTAATATTTTATTTTCCCTAAGGTTAGACTTAGGGACTCCATTAAAAATATTAATTATTTTAATATCTCCCAAACTGTTTAGAATCTGCCCAAACCATTTCTGGGTATTGGAGATCCCATCTGATTTAGCCTCTCCACCAATTTTCGTGGCTAGAGCACATCCAATGCTACCCCAAATCAACACTCCCTCTTAGCGAGCACTGTGCTCTAGTAATACTCCTCACTGAGCATCACCCTGATCATCTGACATCGGTCCTGGTGCTGATGCTACGCTTGCTGTCCAACATCACTGCTGCATCATGTACTGCTACCCATAGCCCTGCCACTGCCACTACTGCATCCGTACGATAGCCCCTCTCATCATGCTGCATCGTGCTGCCCATAGCACTGCCACTGCTAACTGCTGTACTGCAACTTAGTTACTGAGAAGTAAGTATATGATCTCCCAACTCTGACATCTCTGTCAGGCTAGAGACACCCTCAATGCTGAAACTCCCTCTGTCACTGACAAGTGCCCCTTCTCTAACCTTTGCGCTGCTGCAACAACTCCATGCATCTCGCACTGCTGCCTCACGCTGTCCTGGGAATCCTGCACTGTAGCTCCCTCTATTGCTCCATCCGCATCCGTCTCTACTGACATCTGCCAGTACTACTACTCTTAGGGGCTTCCGTAGCAAGATATAATCCAAGAGGTTAGGTGCCTCGAGGATCCTGCCCCTCACCGCCTGTAGTCTGTCGGACTACAGCTCAATGTCTCCCCACTTCCTCTCAAGCGGTGTGTGAGCACTCATGGCATAGTCATCATCTGTCTCCACTTCCTCCTCCGCCCCTGCTGGCACAACCTTGGTCTCGAAAGCCTCTCCCTTGCTCTTCTTCCTCGGACACTGGCTCGCATAGTGACCCAATTCCCCACAGTGGAAGCATTTGACCTTGGAGAGGTCCTTCTTCTTCCGTTTCTCCTGCTTTCCCTCAGATGCTAGGGTAGCATCCTCCTCTTCCTCCTCCTTGATTCTGACCCCCTTGCCGCTGCTTCCCGCCTTGGTCAGCCTTCTGATCTCTTCTTGGCGAAGAGTCGCCCACAGTTCCTCCCAATCTGGAAGGGTCGACCTGCCCAATATGCTTTGGACAAACACCTCCCAGTCTTCTGAGACTGCGTTCAGAGCTGTCCGCACCATTAATTCTTGATTCGGCATAGCCCCTATGGAAGTCAGTTGATCCCGGATCTCCTTCAATCGACCGAGGAAGGTGTCGATCTGTTCTCCCTTTTGCATCTGGTATGACCGCAACTGATTTTCTAGTAGCATCTTCCTCTGCACGGAAGTATGCTGATACAATTTTGTTAGGGACTCCCACATTGAATTTGCCGTTTCCTTTTCGGTAATATGTGGTACTACATGGTCCTTGACCCCGTCAAGGATGACCTTGAGTTGTAGAAGTGGAGAAATGAATTTTTGAAGGTGACAAATAATTATTTGGTATTCAAGTCATGTAGGCTTGAAGTAAAATTATCCAAGAGACATGTCCCTTCATGAATTCGTGGAGCCCTCATGTTGTGTATAAATATGAGGTGAATTGGATTCATTTGAAGCATCCATCTTGTGCAACGCATACCTTAGGAAGAGAGTTGGTTGGAGAGGAGAATTTTGTGCCCTAGCCGCAGCAAGAGAAGGTCTGAAGCAGCGAGGGTAAAGGTCTGTTCAGGGGTCCGTTTTTGAGGGCAGAACTGTTGGTGGGAGGGCCGAAGCCCTGTTCTTGTAGGCCACAGCCAAGGCAGGGACAGCGAGTTAGTTTGGAGGCTGTTTGATGGTTGGACAGTCCTCATAAGAGGTTGCTACAGGTGTGTCTATACACCTGTTGGATGCTGCTGTCTTTTAGGAGGGTAAGTCTGTGTACAAGGGCTTGAACCTGCCCTAAAGGAGCAGCGTGGAGGGGCAGCCTCCCATTGAAGGACAGCCGCAATTCATAAGGGCAATTCTGGGCCAGATTTGAGGACGGTTAGGGACTGTGTTGTGTGCCCTAACCAGTCCCAGAAATTGCAGCATTGCAGGATTCACAACAGCAGTGTTTTGGTATGTGTTGGTTCAAGGGAGTTGACTAATTTGGATCGTGATTGTCGCAGCCTGTCGGTGCCATGTGGAGGAACTTCTGAGGAGGTGAAGAGTCTTCCTAGGAGCAGAATCGACAGTGGTTGGATTGGGAACCATTGATCTGATTGGAGGGCAGTGTGTTGGCTCCCTGAAGTAGCCCTAGAAGCTGCAGACAAGAAGGACGTTGTGGTGTGTGATTGGGTGAAGTTTGCAGCCTAAAGAGTAGCTCTTTGTTGGACGAAAGAGGCTACCGGAAGGCAGATTGGAGCTCGGGAATTGGCCATCCGAGAGAGCAGATTTATGAACCTGTGTACATGCAGCATTGTTAGGTGGCAGCCCTCCTGGAGTCTTGATGTGTAATGGCCTTGATGGACTAAGGCACTACTTGTGAGCAGTATGGAAGCGAAGGACCGGAAGGACAAGATACGACATAGAAGCTGCAGTGACGTTTGTCATTGTATCTTGTATACCATAGACTGTTGTATTATAATATTATTCAGATTTGGTTTAATATAAGGAAGATTGGTTATTGTACAATTTTGTTAAAAAGTGTGTATATTTTTGCATATGTGATTTACTGCTCTATATTTCTGCTGTGCAAAGTAGTTTATGGTTGAGATTCTTGGTTTGGTAGCATCGGTGATTTTAAGACTCTAACCTAAACCCAAGGTCGTGGAAATTCAACAATAGTTTGGCCTTATATATATACACTTTTTTATGGAAACTCATAATACCGGAATTCTTTTTCGCAAGTTCACTTTTTGTTGCCTGTAGCATGTTCATGCATTGAGTTGTGGTTTAGCATTTTTCCTAGCCAAATGCTAGGCATGATTATATGCACAGCTTTAAATCATTACCTGGCAGCTTTAACCTGCCAGCTTTAACCTGCCAGCATAGATTTTAGGTCTTTAGTTTGTTGCTCAAGAACGGGTTATAAGATTTTTCACAATATATATTGACTGTTTGTTGCAAAGTTCAAGCTGCATGAAGAATAAAGTGCTTGAAAGGTATGAAACCAAGACTTTTGACTGGGCTTGTTTCCATACAGGAAATGTGTCCAGTATGGAATATGTATGGAAACTTCTGGGGACATTTTCCTAGAAGTTTCCTACCTAGGAAATTATTCCAAGACATTTCCTGGCAGTTTCGAGGATGGAAATGCCTTTTCCATACTGCAAATGTTTTCTTATGTAAAATTAGTGTTGGTGGAACTGATAACTTGAAACTACAATAAAGGAAATTCCAAATAAAAAAATGAAAGATTTAAATCTCTTGGCTATACAGCAATATGCATGTGTATAAATCTTCTTTAAATCCTTAAATCTTCTTACCCATACCTCCATATCTAGAGATGTCATTTCCTCCTTTCCTAGAAGTTTAAAACTGCTATTTGGGAACTAATTACATGTCCAAAACCAGTACTTTTTTCCCTGTTCAAGGTGGCATATCTTGAAATTAATATTGGTAAATAGATGTTAGTACATCATTTTACATGAAAACATGGAATTTAAATGATTTAGCTTTTTAACTTCAATGCCAAAATCAATGATTGACATTTTGTTTCTTGTAACAGGTACTGTCTGATGAGAAGATGAATTCATTTACAGTGATTCGAAAGAAGACCCCTTTTCAAAAACATAGAGAAGAAGAGGAAGCAAAGAAAAAGGTAAAAAAAGCTATAGACATTTCACAAGTTAACTCATTCCAAAGGATTCGTATATGTGTAATATGTATTTGGCCACTATACTAATTGCTATCATCTTTCCGAGGATTCAGAGAGCAGATGAAGAAGCAGCTCGTTTGTATGAAGAGTTTGTTGAATCGTTTAAGGGAGATGATGTTCCTGGTGGAAAAGCATTTGTGCGGGGGGAGACTATCAATCCTGATGATCCAGAAAAAACTGGAAATGAAGGTCTGGTTTATGTTCTATATGTTTTCATACCTTATTGGTCTGTTTCTGTCTTGTTAACAAAAAGGTTTTCTACTTATTTCATAATAACAGGCATGTCATCCAAAGAAGGGGCTTCTGGTTCAAAGAAAGGAAGCAGGTATTACTGGATTATTGCTAATGCTTCACATGCATCTCTTAGAAAATTTAGGTACTTAAATCTTATGTGATTTGGTTGAAATTAGAACATATTCTCCCACAGGGTTCAGGTTGCCTTTTGGCATTGTAGTTAGGCTTTAGTTTTTAGCTTGTAAGTGCTAAGCAAACATAATCATAGTGAAGGGAAAATGTAGATTTTTCTCTGGAATGTGCACGGTTGTCATTATTCCAGATCTCTCTTGAGACTCAGGGCCTTGTAGTCCATTTCACATGCAAAAGCCTTAAATTATCCATCTTGTAGTATCAACAAATTGTTGATTTTGTAGATCATGGATGCACGAGGGGTGATACGTTGAACCAAACTTGCATCTGGGTTTGTTTCATTCTGCGCCGTCAAATAGCAACTCATCTACTGCAAATGGTGTACGATTAACATATGGAAATGCTTAAGACAGAGGACAAAGTAGCGGCAAGCCTGGAGTACCGTGATTCTGTTTTAGCACCAGTCTAGTTTAAGTTAATTTGAATATTAATATGCATTGGTGGCAAAAGATGGTCAATGGGACTGCAAAAAGATCGATGACCAGGAAGTACATTTGGATTGCCAAGAGCATCTCCTAAAAGAGTAGGACTGGAAAGTGTCAAATATTTAAATATCACATGGCATGTTTATGGAATTTCCTCAAAGGCCATTCTAATCATAGTATTATGATGCAACAATCCATTATTTAGCATGCCAAGTGTTATATATTTACTATACAATAGTTTGGCAAACTCTAAGCACCTGCTACTTTATACTATAGCACTTGCTCAAAACACAGATCTATGTTAGATCTTTTGATCAGAGGTAGGATGCAAACGGTCTCTGGAAAGCAAATCTTATGTACTTTTTGATTCCTTAATGGAACACAAACCTGTAGATGTTTGAATATGTGAAACAATAAAAGCTAAGATAATTTTACTAATATTCAGGGGCGACCAAAAGAGTAGGTCAGTGGTACTAGACAATACAGCAAGTCACATACAAAATGTGGAGGTGCCATGGCTACTTCTGAAAGACAAGCATGATAAAGAGATACAGAAGTTGCTCTGAAATGAACTGAGGTTGCTTGTTTTGACCAGGCTTGGTCAAATCTGGTCAAACTCCTGAAGGGTTGGTGTGTCTAACCAAGATAGCACTAGTTTGTAGATATTTGCTTATCTGAAGTATTTTTTTAGTACTTTTATTTGTAGAGTGTTTTCAGAGTTCTCCCAAGTCTGAGGCATACTTATTCTTTGGGTTTGTCAGGTCATTCCCGAGTTTAAGTCATGTGATTATGCATAGAACTCAAACAACGATTCAAAATTGTGTATTGAATCTATAGATACTTCATCTGGGCCAACATCATTTAACCATGTGAGAGAAGTGCATCTGCCAGGCACAACATTTGAAGTATATATAGGAAATACTAATATGCTTTAAACTTGTTTCTATATCGTTTATGAAACACGTTTGAACTTTGTACTATACAAGGTTGACCCATTTAATAAAAACATGTTCGTTTGCATTCTTGTTGCATCGAAGAATAGATTCATAATAAATTGGTTGCAAATATTTGGCTAGACTAGGATTGAGCAGGCAAGCATCCATAATAATCTCTAGTTTTCTCACAATTATATTCTAGTTGTGTATAAAAAACTGGTTGCTATTATATGGCCAATTGGGTATGGATAGGGATTTGATAACATCCAAAATCGACTCTAGTTGCAATTAGATCAATAATACTCATAGTGCTCATCAATAGGCGGAGGGTTAGTACAGGACCATATTAGAATTAAACTGGGATCGGACCAAAACTGTTTGGAAGATAGGTTTGAAGAATTGGTTGACTAAAAATTACATAAATATGCAAGTTTTAATTAAAATAATATTCGTGTACATCAATGTAAATCCAAACCATTACATAGCCTAACATGTTAGGTCAACTGGTTGCCAATTTTTCTGGGCATTTGGCTAGTTTTGTGCTAGCAAGCCTCTAGTTTGAATCTTCTAGTCTGAGGTGTACTAGGCTATGCCAAAACGTTTACAAGGGGCCATCCATGAATTGGGGGAAGCATCCCTTGGGTTTCCCCACAAGGTTTTTCTTGGAGAAAATCCTAACCGTTAGATACCAAATATGCAGAGTTTTCTCATGTATATATAGCATGTAAGGGTGAATATGGAAACATGGCATTTAGTGCAATACATCTGAAACAAAATACATCGAGTTCTAAATCTTCTAGAGTCCAAAATCATCACGCTACATCAAATTACTACATATCATCATAATTATCCACAATACTAGGATCCTCATCCGATTCATCATTACCTCGTTCTTTGGCCATAATTCTCTAAGGATATTAGTATTGGTTCTGGGAACCTCAAGTGTTGCATGTGGTTCCAAGTCCATCAACACTAAATCATTATCCCCAAATGTTTCCTATTGAGTGTTTATGATTTGTTGAAATTCTGATGATATATGCTGAAACGATTACTTATTCTTTCTTTCTGCTGCAATATTAATTAAGCAATTGTAGATAGAACATAAACCAAATGCACAATAGAAGACAACCAAGAATAAAATGAGACATAGAGAATTTAGGTCCAATAACTAGGGCAAAACCCAACTAGATTCTTCTTCTATTAGATATCAATTGTTTAGCAAATATACATAGTACATTGAGAGATCAAGAGAATGAGTAAGTTCACCCAAATATAAACACAATCTTTTTTAAGTCTCTCCTATTCTCCCTCTCAAGTTCAAATTCTTCTTTCACAATGCACAAGAAGTAGTGGTAAGGTGATAAGACATGAGACATATAGGAGGAACAACGAATTCTTGTCATAAAGGTGGAGCAATATGCATATGCCTTGAGGAAGAGTAACATGTGCCATTTAGGGGAGGCACACATGCCTTAGTTAAGGAGAGTGTAAAATATACATTAAATAGAGCGTAAGAGGAATCTTTTATGACATGCCTTTAATGAGTGTAAGAGGAATATGCCATGTCTTTAATGAGTGCATAAGAGGAAGTGTAATGTATCATTAAAAGAGAGAGAGAGTTACGTAGTGCCGTGTGAGTGATCAAGGGGAGAGGTGCTAAGTAAATGAGGTGATGAAGGTAAGGTGACTTGTATTTCCTTTTAGTAATAATATCATAGTATCATAAATAATATTGATGATTAAGTTGAGATTGAACTATTAGGATTGATTAATGATAAGTTATGTGATTTTCCTTCAACTATACTTGATTACCAATTGATGCAAGGTGATTTACTATTTTTGAAAAGTCATACTTGAAATGCTAGACATGACTTTCTATTTTTAGAAAGTCACTCCAAAATTGTCAGAAATGAGATTTTATTTAAGGAAATTCATCCTTGAGCTGCCAATTTTCAACACTCCCTCTCAACTAGGGAGGAATTTCTTTTTGCAACAAAGATCTCTGCTCATCTCTGTTCATCTCTGCTCTGGAACAATGATGTCTCAATCTAATGAAGAAGAATCATCATAGGGGAGATTCATCTATCACCCTATAGCCACTTATCTTCCCACCTTGACACAAACTTGGGAGGGATTACCACTTGTTAACATATGACAGGGATTACGCACAACCAAACTCTACCATAAGAGTCAAGTGGTAGAACACCTGCATCCATAGACTTTGGGGGGATTACCACTCGTCAACACATGATAAGGGTCGCACACAACAAAGTCTCATCTTTTCTTGGGGGGATTACCACTTGTCAACACATGAAAAGGATCGTACACAACCAAGCTTTACCACACCTATTGGCTAGATGGGTGGCAATCACAACAATCCCAGTTTGTGGGTAGATGCATACTGGGGTGTACTCTTGGCAAGTCCCAAACTTGATGGTAGGGGGGGATTACCACTTGTCAACACATGACAAGGATTGCGCACAACCTATAGTCAAGAGTTCCCTCTACCCCATGAGTTCTCCTGGCTCCATTCCCAACTTGTGAGCTCAAACAAGAGGGAAGAGCATAGCTCAGTGTTCTCGATCATCCATGACCGACCCTACCAGGAAGGGTCACATCCGTCAGTCCAACCTGCTCTTTGATTACCAAGAACTTCTCTTTCTGCAAAGGCTTGGTAAGTATGCCAATTATCTGATCATCATTCGCAACATGATGGGGTCTCACTGCTCCTCTCTGCACCACATCCCTAATATAGTGATATTTAATCTCAATGTGCTTGGACTTGTCATGGAACACAATAGTTTTTGCAAGTCGAATCCCACTCTTATTGTCACAATATATTACTGTCGTATCTGGTACATGTTCAAACAACTCTCCAAAGAGCTTCCTCAACCATACTACCTCACAACTAGCCATGTTAGCAACAATGTATTCAACTTCAGTCGTGTTAAGGGCTACAAACTTATGTTTTCTTCTCATCCAAGATATCATGGCAGATCCCAAGCTAAAGCAACATCCATATGTCCTCTTTCTGTAGCAGAGTTACCAACCCAATCAACATCAGAGTACCCATGTAGTCTCACATCTCCGACAGGATATCTCAATCCATGATTGATGGTCCCATGAAAGTATCTCAACACATGTTGTGTAGCAATCTAGTGTGCATGTAATGGCTTAATCATATATTGGCTCAGAGTATTGACCACAAAACATATGTCCAATCTAGTGTTCACTAAGAACATCAGTGCCCCAATCAGTGGTCAATACTCAGAAGGATTTGTCAAATCAGGACCTGCAACTTCACCACATAACTTCTTGAAATTCATTTCCATTGGTGTATTCATGGACTTACATTCTATCATACCAAATCTTTCCAATAGCTTGACAACATATTTTCCTTGAGAAAGGAAAATCTCATTAGGTATTTTCCATACTGCCTACAAAGTAGTGCATCAAATGAAGATCTTTCATTTCAAAACAAAAGCTAACTCCCTCTTACAGTGGAGGATAAGAGGTTCTCCACCTGTCAAGAATAAGTCATCAACATATAATACCAAAATCAAAGGCATACCTTGGACCATTTTGAAGTAGAGATTTGGATCAACATTGCTTCTGGTAAACCAAGCTTCATCAAGAAGTTATCAATGCTGACATACCAATCTTTTGGGGCTTGCTTCAATCCATAGAGAGCTTTTTTCAGTCTACACACGAGTTTTTCGGTCATGTATTTTAAAGCCTTGTGGTTGGTCCACAAATACTTCCCTTGAGGAAGCCATGCAGAAAAGCAGTTTTTACATCCATTTGGTGAAGATTCCACCCCAAGCTAGTAGCTAGAGCCACAATAGATCAAATGGTAGTATATTGGGAAGCAAGTGCAAAAATTTGATAATAGTTTATTCCCTCTTTTTGAGATAAAACTCTAGCCACAAATCTAGCTTTATATTTTTCAATATTGCCATCCGCATGATGTTTAATTTTATACAACCGTTTAGAAGTCACAACAAACTTACCTTTGGGTCTTGGGACTACTTCCGATACATCATTATGTACGATGGACTCATATTCTTCGGCCATTGCATCTTTCCATACTTGATCTTTCACTGCTTCTTCAAAAATGCATGGTTCAACTCGAATAATGTTGCTCATGGCTACAACAAATCCTTGGAACCAACATGTGTTCTTGCTTTCTCTTAAGGTTCCTCTGGGGGCAACATGTCTATCATCATCTTGTAGAGTGCCACGAAGCCATAATAGTCTCTTTCTAGCAGGGGGATCACATGGAGGAGGATCCAAGGGCTCCATCAAGAAGATCAGGCTCAGGCTCAGGATCTTCTTGAATTTCATAGGCATCATCCTGATATCAACATTATTAGGAGGAAGAGGAGTCTCTCTTGACTTTCCAAGAGCTACATCTTCATGAAATGTTACATCCCTGCTAAACTCTATAGTTCTTTGACCAGGTATGTATATTCTGTAAGCTTTAGAATTTTCACAATAACCAACAAACATACCTTTCTTACCCGAATCTTCTATCTTTTTCCTCATTTCCTTTGGCACATGAAAGTAGACATGGTAGCCAAAATCCTCAATTGCCTAACCTCGGCCTTTTCACCAGTGAAGACTTCTTTAGGAGTCTTGTTGTTTAAGGCTCGGTGTGGAGATCTATTTTGAACATAGACAACAATGTTAGCAACTTCTCCTCGTAAAAACTTTGTTAGCTTTTGATCATGCAACATAGCTTTGACTGCTTACATGATAGTTTTGTCCTTTCTTTCGACCACACCATTTTGTTTTGGGTTATATGGTACAATGGTCTCTTTCCTGATTCCTACTTTTTTGCAGAAGTCGATGAAATCTTTTGAATTGAACTCTCCCAGATCTAATGGTTTTGGTTTGCTTTCCAGTTTGCTTTTCTATCATAATTTTGAAGTCTTTGAACATACTAAATGCTTGACTTTTGTTTTTCAAAAAGAAAATCGATGTCTTGCAAGAAAAACATCCACAAAGCTTATATAATACAAATAGCCACCAAGAGAAGTTACAGGCATATGTCCACATAAATCAGAATGTATAAGATGCAACATCTGACTGATTTTGCTTTTGCTTGAAGGGAATGGCCCCTTTACATGTCGTGATCCACTCTAATCTTAGGCATTCTAGAAAACATCTTTCTCACATGAGGCAATGCTTTATAGTGCAGATGAGCGAACCTTCGATGCCAAAGTTCACATTGATGATTGCTGTCATGAATCAACGCATGGATTGGACTTCCATTGACTTTATAAAGACATTCAAATCTCCATCCCAGAGTGAAGGCATCTCTCATGCTAGATCTCATTGGCCAAGTGAGAAATTTTCCATTTATGAAAGCAACTTTCATTCCTTTGTCTTCTAAGACAAATATATATACAAGATTCTTTTTCAAATCAAGTCCATACAAAGCTTCTTGAAGAGATATACTTTTACCTTGATCCAGATGAAAAGAAACAAAACCAAATTCCCTTATAGGATATGTGGAGTTATCTCCAAGAATGATTTTAAGATCCGTCTCCCTCTCAACGAGATTCGAGAGAACTTCTTTATAACCAGTGAAGTGTCTTGAAGCGCCACTATCAAACAACCGTCTGTCACAAAAATCTGTAGGAGAGGAACTAGAAAGAGCAAAAACGAGGAAGTATTGTGATTGCATTTCAGTTGCATTATTATCATATCTTGGGTTCCTTGAACACTCGGAAGAACAATAGTGTTCTTTACAAACAACAAGAGCTTCTCTTTTTCTTCTATAATTAGATCTGAAATTGTTGTTACAATTGTTGTGGTTGGATCTTGGTGTACTTCTATCTTTAGGACAATCACGGGCATGGTGGCCATGCTTAAGACAATTGTAGCATTGAACTTTTGATAAGTCCCTATCCCATTTATAGGAATCGTTTGATCTGGGAGCAAGCTTTCTTGAAAAGTTATGACCTCTTTTTCCTTTCTGCTTCTTGCCTTGGACAACAAAGGCAATAGGTTCTCTCTCTTCATGCTTGGGAATTCTTCCTCTGGAAATCATTCTGGCCTCTTTTTGATTGCACTTTCCCAGGAGCTCATCAAATATGGGAAACTTATCATTGTTGCTGATGGTAGTAATAAAAGTTTCCCAAGTTGGAGAAAGACCTCCAAGTGTAATCGACACCAACTATTTATTAGATATAATTTCAACAAAAGTTGAGAGTTGATTTTTAATATCCTCATGAAGTATGCCTGAATGGTCTCTCCTCTGTTCATCTTAATGTCCTTGAGTTGATTCTTCAAAGCAAGGATTTGACTCCAGTTGTTTACTTGATACATTCCAATCGGCTTGTCATACATTTCCTTAGATTTTAGGTGATGAGACGGTCTCCAAGAGAATCAAGGATAATCTTCTTAGCCTTGACTTCTCCCTTCTTGAATCTGGCCTTGACAACAACATTCGATTTTTCTGGTGGTTTTGCTACCTCGCCTTCCACATATTCCAGTACATCATGTTCTTTAAGAGTAATATCCAATCTTACTTTCTATGGACCAAAATTTGAAGCATCGTTCAACTTCTCTTCATTCTTGAAGTAAGAAGAAGACATCTTGATCAAGTCAAACAAGTTTCAGCAGCAAGATCTTCAAAATAGCAACAAGTGATATTTTAGCATCAAGTATGATCTTCAAAGGAGCAGTAAGATCGATCTTTGAAGTAAAATTTTTACAAAAGGAGTGATAGATCTTATTGTCTTGGGCAACAAATTTTAGTAGCAAGTAAGATCTCTTTGAATTAATTTTTTTGCAAAGGAGTGATAACTCTTATCTTCACAAAAGCTCTGATACCATGTTGAAATTTCGATGATATATGCTGAAACAATTACTTATTCCAAAAACTTCTTTCTACTGCAATATCAGTTAAGTAATTGTAGATAGAACATAAACCAAATGCACAATAGAAGACAACCAAGAACAAAATGAGACACAAATAATTTAGGTCCAATGACTAGAGCAAAACCCACAAGGGGAAAACCCAGCTAGATTATTCTTCTATTAGATATCAATTGTTCAACAAAGATACATAGTACAATGACAAACCAAGAGAACGAGTAAGTTCACCCAAATCTAAACAAGATGGAGCATGAAGATCACTAGTAGCAGCAGTAGATGAAAACACTTTATCAATCTTCCCTTCTACTGAATCAACACTGAAACACTAAAGTACTGAATCAACCTCGACTGAACAAATTTTGCTCTTACTCTCCAAGTCTCTCTCTCTCACAATCTTCTTTAAGTCTCTCCTATCTTCTCTCTCAATTCTTCTATTAGATATCAAATGTTCAATAAAGATACATAGTACAATGACAGACCAAAAGAATGAGTAAGTTCACCCAAATCTAAACAAGATGTAGCATGAAGATCACTAGTAGCAACCATAGATGCAAACACTGAATCAACGTTTCCTTCAACTGAATCAACACTGAAACACTAAAGCACTGAATCAACAAATTTTGCTCTTACTCTCCAAGTCTCTCTCTCTCTCACAATCTTCTTTAAGTCTCTCCTATCTTCTCTCTCAAGTTCAAATTCTTCTTTCACAATGCACAAGAAGTAGTGGTTAGGTGAGAAGACATGAGACACATATATAGGAGGAGCAATGAATTCCTGTCATAAAGGAGGAGCAATACACATGTCTTCAACAAGAGTAACATATGCCATTAAGGAGAGAAACACATGCCTTAGTAACTTATGCCATTAAGGAGCATACACATGCCTTAGTTAAGGAGAGTAACATATGCATTAAAGAGGTTTAAGAGGAGTCTTTTATGACATGCCTTTAATGAGCATAAGAGGAATATGCCATGTCTTTAATGAGTGCATAAGAGAGAGTGTAACGTATCATTGAAAGAGAGAGACAGTTACGTAGTGCCATGTGAGTCATCAAGGAGAGGTGCGAAGTGATTGAGTTGATGAAGGTAAGGTGACTTGTAATTCCTTTTAATAATAATATCATAGTATAAAAACTTGATGATTAAGTCAAGATTGAACTATTAGAATTGATTAATGATAAGTTAAGTGATTTTCCTTCAACTATACTTGATTACCAATTGATGCAAGGCGATTTACTATTTTTGGTAAGTCATACTTGAAATTAGACATGATTTTCTATTTGTTAGAAAGTCACTCTAGAATTGTCAGAAACGAGATTTTATTTAAAGAAATTCATCCCTGAGATGACAACCTTCAACATGATTCATTTTGA
This sequence comes from Pinus tabuliformis, assembly GCA_031772625.1. Classification (NCBI taxonomy): domain Eukaryota; kingdom Viridiplantae; phylum Streptophyta; class Pinopsida; order Pinales; family Pinaceae; genus Pinus; species Pinus tabuliformis. The sequence goes on along the minus strand of CM062819.1, from coordinate 741,412,234 downwards.
AAAGGGATCAATATCTTTCAAGAAAATGGGATCCACATCAAGTGTTCATGTGAATGTGCTCAAAGATAGATCAATTACACTTACACTTAAAATTGTTGAGAGTTTGACTCATAAGAGTCAAGCGACAATTAGAAAATTCAAGAAACTAGTTTGTAAATTTGGCTAGGAAATGTTAATGATAAAATAGTACTTGAACTTAAAAACTTTGGAATTGCTTGCGTATTTTTTTTTTCTCGTGTTTTCTTCTCTATCGGTTTTATATTAAATTTCTTGCATGAACGTCTACTTTTTTTTCCTAATCTATCTTCACTTTCATTGAAAACAATGATTTGCTTATGTATGCTATCTTAGACTTTCAAATTGGGGACCATGTGTACAATCCATCTTTGACTTCCCAAGTTGTACTTGAAAGTTGGGTTTCTAATGGTACTTTGGTTTCAGGGAATATCATACTACATATGTAGACTGAAAAAGTTGGTTGTTCTATCTATTATCAATGATTTTCCAGATAGGCAGATACTTTATTTAATATCATTGTATTCCACTCTTATTTTCTCTTTGGGTTGATCCCTATCATTTTTTGTTTGTTTGTCAAGTTGTCTGTGATCCTCCATGCTTGACCTTTGGCTCGAGGACCCTGACCCAAGGGCATCTAATCCGTCAAAGTCACCCGGTGATCACACCCGACCTGGGCCACACCAATCCTAAATGGATTGGATTTTTTAGCATGTCTCCTCCCCTAGCATAGAGCACAACCACCCCCTATGAGGTTTGATCCTGGGTCGTTGGCTTGCTAATGAGGCCCATCCTCAGCCGATTGTGATAGTGGGACTTGACAGGTTGATCCATAGCATTAAAAATATAACCCATGGCTAATTTCTCTCATAAATGTCCTTCCCATCAAACCTTGTTGGTGCATTCCAATTTAGGCCTCATATCAGAAGTAAACATCTTTCTCAATTTGTTTGTCTAGGAAATGAGAGATTGCAATGTGATGAAGTTTATTGTCATTCTATTTATGGCAGGCCCAACAAGCTCCCCATCCCGTATTTTTTGATCACGTTCAATACCCATGTTTGGTTGTAGATGTGATGCGCTTGGCATGATCTACAACCTTCTCACCCAATCTAGTTTGCTTATGTCCTCAAGCATGCCGTCAAGGTAGTGTGCAACATTGGGGTTGAAATAATGGTTGGGTCTTTATTGTCCAACAACCTACAAGAGAAGCCTATTTAGAGTCATTATTGGTGATGAATTATACAACATTCTCCATCCCCACCTCCATGACCACCTCATCCAAAAGCTGAAATAATAGTCATGCCTCCTTTACCAATTTCATAATAATAGTTCCATGTGAGCAAGAAACAAAGAAATTTAATATGGTATGGAACTTTTTATAAGTGCATCCATTTGACAAGATTGTACATCCCATTATGTTCTCGATTCTTTAAAATCTTTCAAGTACTCATCTATGGATGCAATTTCATTATGTTAAAGTGGCCCCCTTAGGTCATGAAAACGAAGGTGTTACACAACTATGTCCTTTAACATAGGTTGATAATAAAGTGAGTTGACAACATTGAAAGGGACACTTGCATCATAACTCCATCTAACTTGTATTCAAATGATGCTTCCTTGTATTGCTTCTTTTAGTGACTATCAATGGCGGATTGGGTACAGAGGGTTGGGGTGGTGCTGAGTGTAAAAGCCATCATGTTCTTTCTCTTTTGTAGATGGAGTGACGCAATTGAATGTATCGAAAGAGATCCCTACTAGAGGGGTAAGTGGAGGAACCTTCAAAAATGGCTTCCTTGTATTGCTTTTGTTAATGGCTATCAGTGGTGGATTGGGTGCTAGGGGTAGGGGTGGTGTAGGTGCAAAAATACCATCATTCTTCTTCCTCTTTTGTAGATGGAGTGTTGGCAATTCGATATATTACAAGAGATCCCTACTAGAAGGGTAAGCGGAGGAGCCTTAAGAGCTATGACTTCCAATTCTACTTAGATTCGACACTTTATCCTTGTCCATACCTCATCATTCATATTTTTTTTGCTTGGCCTTTTCTACCTTTTAATTCTCAATAAAGGCTAGGATTTTTGCTCTAATCTATGGGTCAAGCCATAATCACAACATAGACATGAACACAAACTAAGTATTCTTTCACTCTGTGAATCCTTCCTTTCATCTCCTCTTGAAATATTGGTCTCAGATCTCCTCCAAGCTTGTAGATGATATGTAGATTATTGATATATATATGCCAATTTCATACAGTGCAACCCATAAACAGTGGTATATCAGCTCCAAGCTTGCTTTGAATCAACTTCGTTCACCACAACTCTACAATCTACAAATGATGACAAATGATTAATGAGTGATGTGAGGCAAATAAAATGTGGGGGGTGTGTCATTATACAATGATCGATTAGGGTCTGGGCAGGATAGGCCCTTTTTTCATTTTTGTTTTTGTTTTTTTCCATAGAGGGTTGCACTGGTGGGATCAAAACATTGAGGGCTGGTTCAAACTATAATCGGATGAGTTGGCTCATTTGGCTGCAATATTAACTGATAAGTTCAGGATAGAATTTGGCTTTGAGTTTGATTTAGGGCCCAGGCACTAGTTTGTGTTGGATTTCGGGTGAAATGCTTTGGACTATTTGATTTTATTCTGGTTATTCCGGTCTAAGCAATTATGATAATGGTGGATTAACATGAAGTACATTAGGAAGGTTTATGTAAGAAGTTGACCAATATCCTATGTAGATATTGTTGGTGCTCAACAAACATTTGAGTGTCTTAACTAAGAAAGGTGATAGCCTTAACTAAGAGATTTTGTTTCCTCTTGCAACTTTCAGATTCAAGCCAATACATAACTTTAGGTGTTCAAATTACTTGTGAGAGAAATTAATTGTTTTTTCCTCGAAGGAATATCTTTACATTCCATATGAGGAATATACATGTTTTAGTCCTCAAGGGACTCTTCGACAACAAGGCTTGAAGGCATTACAATAATATACTCATTATGAGCTCAACATTTCACATGCATGAATTGAACTTGGGTGGGAAGGTTAACAACATTTCTCCCAATCACCAGAGCTACATCCAATTGATAGAGAAAATGGTTGTTATTTGTACCTATGAATGTGATTACTAATCAATTGTCTAATTTGTTAACAATTTTGAAGTTGGCCTTTATGCACATTGTTCATGTGCCCCTAAGCATAAAGAATACAAGAACTTACAAGAAATCTTGATTGAATTTTATTTCTTTACAACACTAACTAGATTCCCATCTTTGTATAATATGTAATGTAGTTAGAATTCACTGAGTCATTTGGAGCCAATTGATTTTGATTGTAGTCATTCATAAAATGAGCCAAGTTGGTTGTTGACTTGATTTGACATGTACAATTCACATTAGACTCAATTGAGTTACACATAAAATCATGACTTGCTTGGGCCAAGTTAGGTTTGACTTGATCGACGTTTTGTTGATCTAAGATGTAACATGACCATGGGGCCTGTTATCCCTCATTTTAGTTGGGGTACATACAATCATTTCCATTTTTGAAAACACCATTATAATTTTGAAAAGATACAAGTCAAAAACCTTTTTTGGCCATGTGAAGTTATATATTATGGTATCCTAGGCCTATTATGGGTGGCCATGCCCTTTCCTCTTAGACGCAACTTAGGTCCTTTCATCTTGGATAGAATTGGAGGGCTTAGGTGGATATACTTGGACACATGTTATAAAGTAGCCATTGTTTTTGTCGGACCTGTCCAACCATGTCTTGTGCACCAATGTATTTTCCACATGGTCACGTGTCACAGAGTCTATGCATCTTTTGGGCCGTGGTACAATATATTTCAATTTCTCAACATGGTAGTCTCACAGTTCACAACATTTTATGTTTTATGGGGCAATGCATGGAGCCCAATGCACAGGGCTCCTAGCACTAGTAATCAATAGTGGCTCAAAATGTTCATTAAGAGGCATATGTGACATGCCACGTTGAAACTTGAAATTTTGTTGAAAAATGGTTATTTCAAGCAAAATCACTCCAAAGTTGGTTGTACACTCTCTCCTAGCCACGCGCGGGGTAAAAATGGCCAAACAAAGGTCATTCCTTGATATGCATGGACAAACAAAACCGAGATGTCAAAATCCATCAAATCAAGTAGTGTGTTACCCATACAAGAAAAAATCAACCTGATTTTTGGTTCACATGTGGAAAATTTCAAGTGGACCTAAAGTTAACATACTAGGTCCAAATTGGAAAGTGATAGCTCGTTGGAATCTGTTGTAGTGGCTACAACCACCCTCCAAAATTTTGACTATGCTTTGTTTTGGAACCTCCCTCCTAAAATCACAGAAGCTCATCTTACACTTACCCAGGTACTTGTGCTTTAATTGAGTTTTATCTTTTGCTTACGGCTTGTGTTTTCCAACTTGCTTTTCTATCTAACCCACAAGCTGATCCCTTGACTTGGTTTCAATCCGGTTTCAATCCAGTTTCGAGTTTGCCTTAGTGAACTGCACAATCCTTGAAGGCAACTAGCCTTGCTCTTGGGAATTGCGCAATCCAAGTTGACAGTGAGCCTTCAACTCCAAAATTGCATAGAACCAGTTGACAGCCAACCTTTAATTGGGAAATTTGCTTAGAGCCTAAGAGGCAGCCCAGAGCCACTCAGCCTAGAAATTGCGCAAAACCTACTAAGCTTAGAAACTGCTCAGTGCATGAACCAGAGAGTTGCTCGGTACTTCCCAGAATTGTGCAATATTTCCAGGCAATGCATGGCAATTTTCTCGAAAAGCAAGAAGCTAAAGGGAAAATGGCATCCCTAGGAAGTAGGGATCTATTATTAGTTTCCCAAAGGTGACACATTGCCATCTTTAGAAATTTCTGCCAAGTGTTGTTGTCCTTGATCTCAGGCATATGAGTCATAAATTCCATTTTGCTCAACTCTATGTAATGGACGCCTCTAGAGCTCACTTATACATTCGATCATCAAGCTCTAGTTTCCCTAGGAAATCAAGGAGCCTTCGGAGCATTTTCGTCGCTTTTCCGAGTGAGTTTTGCCTTTATCGTCTTTTGCCGTCTTTTCTGTCGCTTTTTGCTTGTTTAGCTTGTGAGAGTGTTGTTTCACTTGTTTTGTTGAGCGACTGCTGGCGTTTTAACTTGTTTTAGCTTGTAGAAGTGTTGTTTCAAGTTTTGCATTGCCTTTCCCAAGTGTCACATGCATTACCTTGTTTTTGCACTAACGGTCGTTGTTGCAGCGACTCTCTCCACATGCTTCGTTCTCCTTCTGTTTGATTGATCCCTGCACTTGTTTTACTTGCATGCATCATCACTCAATCAGATCTGCACTCAGCATCACACCATCCTTCAGATCTGCTTGATTGCACACTCCCCTTGGGCAGATTTGGGCTCCCCTTGCCTGGATCTCACATTCACTTGCATGCACTGTGCAATCTGGCAGCTCAAGGCCTCTGCCTTGGCTTCTGGAATTACGCAGAGGCTGTCCTGGCCTGGCTCCAACTGCACACTGTGCAGTTCCAGGAGCCAGTCTCCCAGCTTGGTCACTGAGATTGCGCAATGCGTAGTGTCTCCTAGGCCTTGGCTCAGACTGAACTGCGCATTGCGCAGTTCCAGTCGTCAAGCTTCCACACTGACTGCTGGGATTGCGCAGTTCCCATAATCAGTCAGTCACCCCTGTCTGTCAAAATTGCACAATCCCTCTCATCAGATGCCCTGGGTGCTGCTTGATCATGCTGTGAAGTTTGATTTGTAAGAACTAATAATGTTTCTTGCCATCAATGTTCTTTTTGTCCCACAAGTACCACACTCGTGAAGCACTTCTCTCCAGCAGTAATTGTACCATGGCACCAAAGAGAGTTGCTTCAAGAGATACCATTGAAAGCAGTACTGGGGAAGCAATTGAGCAAGTGCTAGTTAACTTTCCAATATATGCAGACACTCAACTGTCCATAGAAAAGGAGTCAACAATAACATGGCAGCAAGTCCAACAACAGTAGCAGAAGGCAACAATCCAGTACAAGATCAAGGAAAGAGGAAGTTGTTGACACAATACAGGGAGAACAAAGCTGTAGAGTGAAAGCAAATTCAATCTTCATGCAGGCAGCTCCGACAACACAAGCAAAAGAAAGCAGAGGACACTGACATCAGAGCGAAGGAAGAGAAAAAGTAGAGCTTGCAAGTAGTAGAACTGAGATTGCTGCAAGCAGAACAAGAACTGAAGGAAGAACAAGAGTTGAGGAGGAAAGAACATGAAATGAAGGAGAAATAGGAAGAAGAACGCAGGTAAGGCATGGTGACGAAGGTAACAACGCCCATACAGGTCGAAGAGTTGGAACAACCAATAGTAGAGGAGGAGAGTGAACGGATTCATTAAGGAAAGGGTGACAGTGTCAGACACCAGGAAACATCCAACTGCCATGGCCCAAGCCAACTTGGCTTATTCAGCAACAACAAACTCAAATGTTTAGTACCTGATGATCGAGAATGAACAGATGGCAAAGAACTGGTAAGCAGTTAGGCAAGAGGTATAACAATCCAGAGAGCAGAGCGCGGGTTCTGCAATGGGAAAGATGAGGAAAGCGATACTAGCTGAAGTATCACCACTAGAGGCTACCATGTGGAAGCTCTATGATGGATTTGTCACTGTGCATAAGACGGTTGTCCATCTGCATGGTTTCAACAGTGGAGCAAAATGTTTGTCTAAACTCTCACGGACATACATGTTGTCATCGCCCGTATGCAAGAGTGGACAATGCGGTACAAAGGGGCCTCGATTTACTCGCCCAAGATGATGAAGCCGCAGGTAGAGCTAGACAAAGCAACGATCCAAATGTTGACCTGGAACTGTGAGTAGCTTGCCCCGTTCGTCAACAACATACAAGCTTCATATGCACGGTTGCACAAGAGTTTGGATGTCATGGTGAAAACGCACAGGGTCTCGTCAATCGTTTCCCTCACCGAAGCTAAACATAAGAACCAATTCCAGCTAGAGATCGAAGGGTACATGGAACAACTAAGGTGAGAGGCCACCAGGGATGACTTGGAGATGAGCGCACCAAACAGAAGTACATTGGTGGTCCTGTCGTGGTCAACACCACACTGCACATGCCTCAGAATGAGTTGGACACAGGTTCCAAGACCATATACCCAGATTCTATGGAGGCAAGAGTTCGCTATCAGAAAGACACCATCAAGCAGTTTGGGGACATCATCATGTAGTACCAAGCTTGGCATCAATACGTGACCGAGTAGCATCAAGTGGAGGTTGCTGAGTTGGTCTTTCCCCAAACTCCGGAGTCATAGTGTTTTGTCTTGTTAGGCTGTCTCTAGCCTATTTTGTCTCACATGGGTACATGTGGAAAATGTATATTATTTGTAAATATGTTGTAAGTGAAATTCCAAGTGTCACTAATAATGAGTGTAAAGAAGCTGGAGAGTCATGAGGGTAGTCAAAGAGTCACAAAGGGGAATGTCAAGGGTCACCCCACCCTTTGTTATAAATAAAACCTCATAACTCATAGAAGGGACTTTTAGGAGCCAAGCTTTTGGCTAGGCTTAGGCTTAGAGAAGACTTGGGAGTATTGTGCTAAGCCTTGGCTTCTCCACGCCGTAGAGTGAGTACACTTCTTTGGAGGAGCAGGTGGTGTTGGCTGTAATGTTCCACTATTGGGGCGAGTGGCTATCAGTGGTGTATGTATGGATGGAACTTTCACTCAATAATAATATAACTGAGCCAACACGTTTTCATGCATATGTTGTTATTGTAGTTCGACTATTTTGGTTACTTTAGCAATGTATGTTGTTTAACTTACGCATTTGCTTATGAACTATTTTGTTTGCAATTGCATGAATCTTGTTGAAGACGTGTTGTTGGATTAACCTGTCACTGTGGTTTGTGGCCTATTCCGCTTCCATCTTGTGTTGTCATTTCGCTTGTGTGTTCCTTTCAGGCTGCGTACTATTACAGGATTCTAAGGGACACACTTCCTTTTCCCGTCTTTGTGTTAGAATCCCCATGCATCTCACTTGACTCGCTGCAGGGTTACACACTTGTTTCCGACCAAAGTCATCATACTTACCTCTGCGTGTTACCGTGGTCAAGGCACTACATTACCACCCACTGTTGGGACTCCTACTCCAAACGGTCTAAGGTCTAGTTGGGACTTCTTACCTGGGAGATCCCCTTAAATGTTCGGGGGTCCAGCACCGTCAATAGAATCCTAGTGAGGTGGCTTGCCTTCCTCAAGTAAAATGTTGGAGGAACATGGTAGGGCATTTTCTCCATAAGGCAATTTTTGGAATTGGTCAAAACACATACAAACTAGCATGTGGGGACAAAAGGTGGCAAATCAGGGTCCATACTTGACATGCAGAGACAAGTTTTACATCAAAATTCAGGAAAATTTTCTGCTAAACAAAAATGATGTGTTAGATTCTTCAAATCATCAAGGGCGTTGGAGATCTAGCAAATCACCCATCCAAGCCACACCTGTGGGTGAAAACTAACTATTGATGTTCAAGAAGATGTTGAAGATGGTTAAAAGGTCAAGTTGAATGTTGGACTTCTTGTGGATACAAACCAATGTTGCATCAAGCGTAAGTGTTTTTAGGAAGCAAAGCGTAGGAAGCATCTTTTTTCAAAAATCTTAGGAAGTGAAGCGTCTATATATATATATATATATATATCTATCTTATTGCATTTTATTTCGAAAAAAAAACATTCAACATGCCAAATTAGTTCCAAAATATATTAAAACGTGCATATATTTATAGAAATCAAGATAGAAATGGCATCCGTAGTACATTGATGATTAATTGTTCGAGCACCAATCATATAGATTCTAGCAATTAGAAACATTTAACAAACATCAAATTTTTAAGCATATAATAAAAAATAGACTAACCATTAAAACATTGAAATAGTTTATGATTGATTTAGCAATTGCAAACATAACCAAAGTTCCAATGTTCAAACAAAAATGTTTACAAAATAGGCCGTCAGATCATCTACACATTGAAGTAGGAAAATTACAAGTCCAAATTTTAAACACTAAATTTTAATGTATCATCTATAGACTATGACAAATAAAATAGACAATTTATCTACTATTACTTCCTCCTTATGGTGCCATGACCGCTGCATGAGCCTCCACGTAGTGGGAGTGAAGCATTTGGTGGTCATGTAACGAAAGAGGAAGCCCTTGCTGCAACTGAAGTCTTGGACATGGGAACTATGGCATTGGATGTAGGTGGCATCTCAAAACGATCATCATCATTTCGAAAAAGAGCATCCTCCAATTGCTATAAATACAACACTCCATCCTCCAAATTATCCTACTCTGTATTTTTGTCCCAAAACTTCAAATCTTGATTTGTCATTGCGTCCTCACAGTAATGGAATAACAATTGCAAGTTGTAGTGAACATAAACCAAGCTCTCTGCTTGTTTTGCATTCAACATGTTTCTTTTCACATTGCAAAAGAAGAATTCATTGTAACACACCCCGTTACTACCATCGTCCTACTAAGGTAGAAGACGACAGTTACTATGTTGACTCGACCTACAAGGTTCTAGTCATGAATATGGGGTCTAAAATTTTTGATCGTTTTCAAATTCTTTAAAACTTAAAATGGAGAACAACATTGTGTTCGTCTTGTCGAGACCTTTCCAGAGGTATAAAATTTGCCTCGATCCGACTCCCGGATCAAAAGATATAGCCATTTAAAGGTTTGGCCTATTAACTTTGGCCAAGTCATTTTGGCTTGCCACATGGCATCTATGTGGTCTCCATATGGTGCCTGTTACCCACTACCTTGTGGGTGATATCCCCAGGAGAAATTTTTCTTCATGATGAGCCTCAGCGACAGCCAACAACTCCTTTGATGCCTCATACTAGCTTGTTGTGCCATTTCTTTGCCACCTGAGCTAGCCATGTGGTCCCTCACCCGCTTGTATTGATCGTATGTTTGAAGGTGGGCCTCTCGAATCTAAAGGTATGTCTTGTCATTTGTTAGTTGAGTATTGGGTTTACTTATCATGGATACTTCTGGGTATGGATTGATGGGGGGATTTGGCGGAAAGAGTGGGCTTAATTTGTACTCCATTCCCATTAATCTCTTTTGGTTGTTACCCTTGGATCTTAGTCCCATGGGATCTCCTTTATTGACCATTTGGTTCTAGAGTGGTACTACTTGGGAAAGCTGATTTTGGGTGCGTGGTCCCGCTCCTTTATCCGCACGTATCACTTCCTTTCCGCTCACTATACCCCCATTCATCTTTTCTCCCACCTGGGTCCACATTCCCATTCTAGGTCCACATAGGGCTAACCTCTCTATCCCCTTGCCCCCACCTTGGGTCAAGCCTAGAATGATGCCCCAGAGGTTGAAGCAATTAAAAGAAAAAGTGAAAAGCATAAATGACCACATTTAATAGGAAATTGTACCACAAAATGCAAAAGATGGCTAGGACAAAAATAATTAGCACGTGGGCAAAAGCCGACACATGAGCTCTACCCCATCCATGGCCATCACCCTGGTTCCATAGGCCCTAGATGAGCCTCCTCTATCATTCAAGAACCCATGATTGTCCCAACCCTTGGAGGGCAATGAACCGCCCTACCTCAAAAGGGGTAATCACTGTTATATTATACACATCATGCTCTTGTCCTTTGAGCCCCGAGCAGTTAATTAAAGAAAATTCATAAAAGGCAAAAGACATATAAAGAAGGGTGGAAAAATCAAGGTCGGGGCACCTCATGTACCACCACTGCTCCCTCCTATACATTATATACTCAGGTGTGGGCTTCCCCTTATCTAGCTACCCCTATGCCCCATTATGTGGCCCAAGGCTGCCCCCCTCATTCCCTATTCCATCTCACCTATTTTTCACTTTCCACCCCCCATTAGAAGGATGCATCTTGGACATATTATCCCCTCTAAGGGTTGAAACCACCTAATAGGGTCTTGGGCTAACCCCCTTTGGAGTTTAGAGACACTAGCACATGCCAAAGCCCACTACGAAAGGGCATGCCATTATGAAGTACCCACCTTGTTATCCATGGTTTGTAAGCTCCTTTACCCAATTATTTTAATGATTGATCGTACTAGAATCCTAGGGGATGCATTGGATCTTATGCAAGATTGTAGGTGGTTTCCATTTGGGTTTGGCTTTTGTATATGGGGCCCCCAGAGGTCCACATTGGCACATGTAGGGTGTGCGTAGAGAGCCATGGGCCTCCATAGTAGCAGATAACACTCCATAGATCTTCATGGATGTTCAAAAACTACTAGCGATCCACTTTTGGGACGATGGTGACACGATTGGTACACTAGGCTCATCGGGCCCCCATAGGAGCCCCACACTCTTGGTAGGTATCCCAACACTTGTACAATGTCATGGCAACATTCATTCCACCACCTGGACATCTCTGATTCTTATGGAGATCCATGGGGTCATTGATGTGCCCTCAAGCCCACTGAGAGCACCACATGTTTACTACTTGGAGAACAAGGGGTCACCCCTTGTCCATCATATTTTGAGGAATTTATTCCTCAATATGGCACTGCAGGATGTTATTGAGCCTATGGAGGGCCCTACGACATGCATACATCATTATTTGGCCCCTTATGAGGCTTGTTTTTACATTATGAGCTAGTATGGTGGGCTTGTCACCATTAGGAGTTATTATTTGCACATTATTTTATCTTTAGGGATCCCATAGGCTAATTCGAATTCATTAGGAGGCTATATATTGATGTTAGATACATTCATTTGTATCATCACTTGACTTGTGATCTCTCTATCTTTAGAGAACTTCACAATTTTTCCTTGGAGGATTATTTTGGATGATGGATGAATTTTGACGTATGGATTTGGGCTATTTATCTTGTCTTGGAGCTTTGTCTTGTGAATGAAATGCTGGTTGGATATACTCTATAACGTTGTAAGTAAATTTTGATGTTATTATTCTTGTTGCTGCATACAACTAAAATTAGGGCTAGTTGCTGCATTATTGAAATGTGGAATTGAGCATGTTTTAGCTAATTTAATGTATGGGCCAATGTTATATGAATGAAATGTCCTAGAGATTGTTTGTCTCGATAAGCTTGCATCGTTTTCTTTGAAGTATAAATGCTTGAAGTTCACTTTTCTTTTCTTTCTCTCAACATTGGATGAAGTTGACTTTCTGGGCCTCCTTGATCAAGAAACCAAGTTCTTACTCATTATCATCTTTGACTCCATATTCCCAAGTGAATTAGGCACTGGTCCCTAAAAGGGGTGATCATTTTAACCTTCCTTTTACCATTTTTCCCCTTTTCCCCAAGTCTAGCCCCATTAGGTCACCTAGGGCATCAATTTCCCGACAATTGGCCCATGGAAAAATGCAATCTCCTCTAAGCTATTGTGCTGGTGGGTCCCCTCCCTCTTCTCCAAATTTGAGGCCATTTTGGAGGTGGAATGTTCAGGAATCCCAAGCTCTAGCTCTAGGACCAAATCTTGCTTAGGCATCCCCAAGGCTGGATGCTAGTAGGATCAATTCAACCTTTTGAAGTGAATATTCTTGTTTGGTTGTTTCCCCTCACCTTATCCAGGATAAGAACATCATTGGTTGCTGCATTCCATCCTCGAACCTGGGTCGGGTCCATTTGGCCCCGTGTGGTCCCACTTTTTAACAAAGACTATTTGTCAAAGACCATTTGGGAGTCCAAGTTTCCAAGGATTATAGGGATTGAGAAACTCTTTTATAAGGCTATCCTTCCTCCATCAACCCTCTAATCCTCACCCGTTACCCTTGGTGGACCAAGTCCCTTGCTTAAAGAGCAAGCAAGTTCCACTCCTTACTCCATCCTTGGGAAAGGGTTTTGAGGGTCGCTCCTCGCCTATCCAATGACATCTACTTTACAAAGTGATCCCTACACTACCGGGACTACTCCCATCGGTGAAAGTCCATAAAGAATCAAGAGAAAGGAGGCTTAACTATGGTGACAGTGGGCTAAGCCTCCACTTGCCCTTGACCTAGCAGTTGCCCTCTTAGGAACCCCTTTTAGGTCCCCTACTGGTTTGAGTGGTAACAATGCCCATATGGGCATCCAAGTCATTGCCCACATGGTAGCTGCTGACTCGTTGATGGTGGTCAATACCCACGGGATCCCCGTTCCCCAGGCTTAATATATATTTACATATAACAAAATGGGAGGCATGCAGGCCCCTCTTTGCCACCTCACCCCAGGAATAAAATCCTAGGGATTTTATTTGACATCCCCTTCAAAACTACCGAGGAAGAATCTCCGGGGTTACGTGGAACCCCATTTGGCCATGTTCATCAACCGGGAGTGCTCATCCAATCGCACGGGGCCTGACATCTTTCGTGGACCCTTCCTCCTCTTTATGTGATACCATTGAACATTATAATAAGCCGAGTAGGGCCCTCAAGGCCATGTTGTCCCGGGGATAAAATCCCATAATTTTCCCTTCGAGTCGCTTTGTAAAACTTTGGGGTGCCTTCCATTGAAATCACTTGGGTGACGAGGAGTGTTAGTTTGCTAATACTCAACTGCTAATTTAATAAGTATTTTGAGATGCAAGAACTGAAAATTGAATTGCAAAATTCACATACTAAATATGCTGAGTATTCTATTAGGATAATAATAACGAAAAACAAAATTACAAAGACACAAGCATGCAATAAGCAATACACTACAAATACCCAAGAAACCAGAATTGGGGAAAACCTACCAAATTGTGTGTGTTATTAATCTGTTCAATAAAATCTCAGGAATTGATTACAAAATATTGCGACAAATTCCCTTCTAAATCTCTATTCCTCAACACACAAATTTGTGCAACCTTGATTAACTCGACCACTCTCATGCTTAACTATATGGATTATAGAGTCTAAGACTGCCTCCCGCGCAAGCTATCTCGACCTCCTTAAGTGATGTGCTCCCTTGACCTCATGTGCCGATTTGAAACTATTTTCCTGAGCTCAAAATACAAATTCTCGCTAGTGCATAGTCATATAATTCACCAATTCTATGCTCTTCTCTTTATAGGATCGAACTGCTCTTTAACTCAAGCGGACTGGCTCCTTGAACCCGAGTCGAACTGCCTCACTGAACTCAAGTCTAACTGTCATCTTGAACTCAAACGAACTGGCCTTTTGAACTCGAGTGACACTGCCTCATTGAACTGAAGTCGAATTGAGATAAATCTCCATTCATGCTCAGTTTGATTTAATATTATTGACTATAGGAAAATTAGAGAATTTTTCTAAGTCAACACTAAGAGAGTGTAAGATTGTACCTTAGCTTCACATGTTGGTTCTTCTGCCAAATATAGTGCACTTCTAAATCTAGCAAAACCCTTCCATCACTAACTTCAATTAACACTTCCTCTTAGAGAAGAAGGTGTTTTGTACAACACCCAATATAACTCTGAAGTAGACGAAATTGCCTTTAGCCAATGCCTTGGTCAAGATATTTGTTGTCTGCTCCTCTGTAGGTATGTGCTGAAGTTTAACTTTGTTGAAAATGTAGCACGTAAAGGTCTCCTGGCTTGTGCCTTCGCCATTGAAGACCTTGATTTGTCCTTTCCTCTATAGGAGTGCGAGTCCATGAGTTAGACATTAGTTAGGATGAATTTATTTATAGTTTATTGCAATAATCATCAAGATGGCATGCGTAGAGTTGGAGCTTCGGTTAAGTGGAGTCTTCATTAGTTTGACTATAGCACGAAGTGGCAGCTACAAGTTAAGTTAGAGCGAGTTAGTCTTCATTCTTGATTGAAGGAGTTAATACTCCAAGTGTTGTTTGGAGAGAGAACGAGTGGAACTCTCAGTTAACTCGCAATCGAGAACTTGCGCTTCTAAATTGAGCTAGGCCACTTGCATGCTTGAATTGGGTCTATAAAGAGGACTAAGGCACAAGAAATCACAAGAGAGTTCACAAGTTTGTGAGATCATCTTTGATTGTGGAGAGCGCAGATTTGAGAGCTTGTGTCCTAAGAAATAGGAAGTCACAAGTGCGCAAGAGAATAGGAGCCTAAAGTGCACAAGAAAATAGGAACTTGTGCACTAGGAAATAGGGTAGATTTGCGCTAGGATTTAGGATCATCTTGTGCACTAGGAAATATGGACCTAGTGTGCAAGGAAATAGGGGCTCCAATGTGCAAAGATCAAGGGGCAGGATCAAGGGATTTGCAGGGCAAGTCAAGGCTATTTAATAGGGGAACAATTCGTCCTAGAGGGCTGAGATCAAGCAATGATCAAGGCAGGCCAAGATCAATTGTATTAATTAAGATTAGTGAGAGGAAACAAAACACTTTCTCAGAGACAAATTGCTTTGTAATAGATCAAATTGCTCAAGAATAATCAATAAAAGACAACAATAAAGAAGGTAGGTTTTCTCTTTTGGGTTCCTGTGTAGACAAGCGTGTCAATTTGCGTGATGTGTTTTTTTATCTCTAGTGTTTATTCCATTGCTTATAAGTTGTTGAGAAACTTTGTATCTTGGTGAAAGTAAACTAGGTTTCAATTTTCAGTTATTCATCTAAGTAGTTGCAGAGTTTTATGGAAATTTAACAGACTTCACCCCTCTGAACACATTCTCTAATATGGTGGTACCTGATCTCTATGTGTTTAGAGTGGTCATGAAACACTGGATTTTCAGAGAGCCATGATGCAACGCTTATTATCATAGTTTATGACCATGAGCTCCAACCTCTGACTGAACAACCCGACAAGTAGCTTCCTCAACCAAAGAGCCTCACATGTTGCCAAGCTGGTAGCCATATACTCAGCCTCAACTGAGCTTAGTGTTAGTGATCTCTGCTTCTTGCTGAATTGGGAAACAACTGCCGACCCAACACTGAAAAAAAAACATGAAGTGCTCTTCTTGTCTGCTGAACCCCCTGCCCAATCTGCATCTATAAATCCCTGAAGACTCAGTCCATCAACCTTCTTGTACAAATCCATAATCTATTGTGCCCCAATGCACTCTGGTCGGCTCAACCATGAACTGACTCAACTACTTAACTTCAAAGCAAATGTTTGGTCCTGTGTTCACAAGATACATCAATGATTCTATGAGTTGCCTGTACAAAGTGACATCCATTCACTCACCTTTGTTAGCATTTACCTTCCTCCACTTTGTGGCTAGAGACGTGGTCATGTGCCTGCAATCCTACATGTGGAACCTCTTGAGAATCTCTTGCATGTATCTGCCTTGTCCCAAGAATATCTGTCCATCACCTTGCCATACTTCCATCCCAAGAAATAGTGCACCAACCCTATATCCTTCATCTCAAACACTTCTGCAAGATCTCTCTTGCAATCACGGATGAGCTCCTTGTCACCTGTCAATATCGAATCATCAATGTACAATTCAAGAATGAGAGGCTGCCGCTCAACCATACTGTAGTATAGGTTGGGGTTAGCTTCGCCATTGGTGAAGCCCGATCGGAGAAGGTAGCTGTCTATCCGAGCATACTGTGCCCTTGGTGCTTGCTCGAGCCCATAAAGAGCTCTCCTCAACCTGCAAACATGCATGTCCTTGCTGAAAATCTCAAATCCCTTAGGCTGCTCAACATAAATCTCTTCCTCGACAACGCCTTTAAGGAAGGCGGTCTTCACGTCCATTTGGTGGATCTTCCACCCCATTTGTGCTACAATCACCTGAATAGTCCTAATGGACGAATATCAGGTCACTGGTGTGAACGTCTCATCATAGTCAATCCCTTTGACCTTAGAGAACCATTTTCCCACGATTCTAGCCTTTACACTCCACACTCCCATCAGCTGTATGCTTAATCTTGTACATCCAACATAAACCAACCACTACCAACTGCTCTTGGCACAATCTCCCATAAATCATTTTGCATGATAGAGGCATATTCCTCCACCATGGCATCTTGCCATACCTGTTGAGAAGCTGCCTCCTTATAGTAAGAAGGTTCCAAGTCTATCACCTCAGTGATAAGTGCCTTGTACTCTGTATATCTCTTTGGTTGTTTACTTCGTGTGAATGTGGAGCTGGGAGCTCCAACTCTCTCTTGAGCCTTGCTAATCAACTGATCTGCCCACTTGGCTCGTCCTCTCTCCGCAGTGGAAGTCTTTGGCTAACTGGGCTCAACTTGCTTTGGTTTCTCCTCCCGTTTTTGTGCTTTCTCCTCTACTATGTGGTGGTTGGCTTGCCCAACAGCTAGTTGTGATGAAGCTTGAGAAACTGGCTGAGCCTTGTGCTTGGGAGCTTGTTATTCCTCCTCCCGTGTTGCACCTTGTTCACGCTCCAAGGATTTCCTGAGAGACCTTCATTTCTCGAACTTCACATTATGTACAATCATTGTCTTCCTTAGTGCTGGAATATACACCTTGTACACCTTATATGTCTTGTTGTAGCCTATGAAAATGCC
This sequence comes from Pinus tabuliformis, assembly GCA_031772625.1. NCBI lineage: Eukaryota > Viridiplantae > Streptophyta > Pinopsida > Pinales > Pinaceae > Pinus > Pinus tabuliformis. The sequence continues at coordinate 741,394,787 of CM062819.1, read as the reverse complement.
CTTCTCTGCTGTGGGTTCCAACTTCTTTCGACTATCTGAAGACACGTGGTAGTAAACAAGACTGCCAAAAATTCGGAAGTGAGACACGTCAGACTTCTTGCATATGAAAGCCTCCTCTAGTCTAACTTTGCCTAGCACCCTATGTGGACTCTTGTTTTGCAAAAGGATTGCAGTGTTGCTTGTCTCTACCCAAAGAAACATAGGTAACCCTTGGTCATGCAACATAGCCCTGGCTACTCCAACTATGCTCCGGTTCTTACGCTCAACCACCCTATTCTACTGAGTGTTATGAGGTGTGGTGAGCTCTCTCTTGATGCCTTCCTTGACACACAAGTCTCTGAAAGCATTGAAGATCTACTCCCCACCATTATCTGACCTCAACACCTTGATCCTCGTACTAGTCTGGTTCTCCACCAAGGAACTCCACGAACTTCTAGAAGACATGATCTTTTTTCTTCATGAAGAAAATCCATGTCTTTCTCGAGTGGTCATCAATAGAGGTGACAATATTTGTATCGCATCGAGGATGGAGAGGAGAATGGCCTGCATAAGTCTGAATGTACCAGCTCCAAGATACTCTTAGCTCTACTGTCTCTACTGAAAAAGGATATCTTGGCATACTTGCCAAGTGTGCAACCCTTGCGCACGTCATGTCAATCTACACTGTACTATGGCAACCCTGTGGCAATATGACTCAAAATATTCAATGCGCCATGGTGTAAGCGACCCCTACGCCTATGCCAAAGCTCCCAAGGTCACATCTATGCACACTGATCTCTCTACTGCTCAAGGCCGCTTCTGTCTCAAACAATAGTATTTAGAGGTTCTTCACCCTAACTCCAATCTGCTTAACTGCTTCGGAGTTGAGATGCTTGATGAAGGCCTTCCCTTTATTGAAGATAACCTCATACCCTTTGCTCTCCAAGGTTGAGACTGAAACAAGGTTTTTCTTCAACCTTAGGACATAGATGACATCTCTAAGGTAGAGAGGTTTTCCAGACTCCCTCTCAAACTTGACTGTACCCATGCCCTACGCTAGGTACTTGCCATCATCTCCCATCTCTATATGAAACTACATATCCTTCTTTGTTAATTGGTTGAAATAACCCTTGTTCTTGGTCATATGAAAGGATGCTCCACTATCAATATACCACACACTGCTGGCCACTGAGCTTGCCATGCAAGCTATGAGTGAAAACTCCTTCTCAAATTGAGAAGTGAACTCTTCCACCTCTGCTGATGTTGCCATGTGATCCTTCTTGGACTCCTTCCTGTTTGGACACTTGGTGGAATGGTGCCCAAACTAATGACAAGAGAAGCACTTCACTTTGTTGAGATCTTTCTTCTTCTTGCCTCCTGAACTGGACTCAACCCCTCCTGGCTTTTTCTTTCCCTTAGCCTTGTCCCCTTTGCCAGCTAGGGCAAAGCTCTCCTCTTCCCTAGTGTTCACGTGAGGCCTAGATTTAGCTTGCTTCCGAATCTCCTCTTGCACACAATCACCACATAGCCACTCCCAATCTGACAGCATTTCTCTACCACTCATTGCATCAATGAAGTTTTCCTATGACTTGGGAAAGCCCAATAGTGCAAAACTAACAAGATCTCTATCTGGGACTGTCTCCCTAACTTCGAAAAAATTGTCCTTCACTTGGGTGAATCTGGTTAGGTAAGAAATCATGGACTCAGACTTAGTCATCTTGACATTTTTGAGTTTATCTTTGACTACTAGCTTCTTGGCTTCACTCATACCCTAGTATAGCCCTAAGATAGCTGTCCACATGGTCTGAGTTGTCTTCTTACCAGAAAGGTGAGGTATGATATGATGCTTGACTGCAAGGATTATTCTTCTAGTTTTTGCATCCTTATTATGTTGGGCCAGTTACTGAGGATTTGTTGGTGTAGCTGGTGGAATCTCCACAAATTCTCAAGCTGCCTGTGGCTCTAATACTATACCAATCCCCTCCTTCCATGAGCAGAAATTCGAGGCCTCATGAAGAAGGTCCTCAAATCTCTATATGAAACTATATATCCTTCTTTGTTAATTGGTTGAAATAACCCTTGTTCTTGGTCATATGAAAGGATGCTCCACTATCAATATACCACACACTGCTGGCCACTGAGCTTGCCTTGCAAGCTATGGATGAAAACTCCTTATCAAATTGAGAAGTGAACTCTTCCACCTCTGCTGATGTTGTCATGTGATCCTTCTTGGACTCCTTCCTGTTTGGACACTTGGTGGAATGGTGCCCAAACTAATGACAAGAGAAGCACTTCACTTTGTTGAGATCTTTCTTCTTCTTGCCTCCTGAACTGGACTCAACCCCTCCTGGCTTTTTCTTTCCCTTAGCCTTGTCCCCTTTGCCAGCTAGGGCAAAGCTCTCCTCTTCCCTAGTGTTCACGTGAGGCCTAGATTTAGCTTGCTTCCGAATCTCCTCTTGCACACAATCACCACATAGCCACTCCCAATCTGACAGCATTTCTCTACCACTCATTGCATCAATGAAGTTTTCCTATGACTTGGGAAAGCCCAATAGTGCAAAACTAACAAGATCTCTATCTGGGACTGTCTCCCTAACTCCGAAAAAATTGTTCTTCACTTGGGTGAATCTGGTTAGGTAAGAAATCATGGACTCAGACTTAGTCATCTTGACATTTTTGAGTTTATCTTTGACTACTAGCTTCTTGGCTTCACTCATACCCTAGTATAGCCCTAAGATAGCTGTCCACATGGTCTGAGTTGTCTTCTTACCAGAAAGGTGAGGTATGATATGATGCTTGACTGCAAGGATTATTCTTCTAGTTTTTGCATCCTTATTATGTTGGGCCAGTTACTGAGGATTTGTTGGTGTAGCTGGTGGAATCTCCACAAATTCTCAAGCTGCCTGTGGCTCTAATACTATACCAATCCCCTCCTTCCATGAGCAGAAATTCGAGGCCTCATGAAGAAGGTCCTCAAATCTCTATATGAAACTATATATCCTTCTTTGTTAATTGGTTGAAATAACCCTTGTTCTTGGTCATATGAAAGGATGCTCCACTATCAATATACCACACACTGCTGGCCACTGAGCTTGCCTTGCAAGCTATGGATGAAAACTCCTTATCAAATTGAGAAGTGAACTCTTCCACCTCTGCTGATGTTGCCATGTGATCCTTCTTGGACTCCTTCCTGTTTGGACACTTGGTGGAATAGTGCCCAAACTAATGACAAGAGAAGCACTTCACTTTGTTGAGATCTTTCTTCTTCTTGCCTCCTGAACTGGACTCAACCCCTCCTGGATTTTTCTTTCCCTTAGCCTTGCCCCCTTTGCCAGCTAGGGCAAAGCTCTCCTCTTCCCTAGTGTTCACGTGAGGCCTAGATTTAGCTTGCTTCCGAATCTCCTCTTGCACACAATCACCACATAGCCACTCCCAATCTGACAGCTTTTCTCTACCACTCATTGCATCAATGAAGTTTTCCTATGACTTGGGAAAGCCCAATAGTGCAAAACTAACAAGATCTCTATCTGGGACTGTCTCCCTAACTCCGAAAAAATTGTCCTTCACTTGGGTGAATCTGGTTAGGTAAGAAATCATGGACTCAGACTTAGTCATCTTGACATTTTTGAGTTTATCTTTGACTACTAGCTTCTTGGCTTCACTCATACCCTAGTATAGCCCTAAGATAGCTGTCCACATGGTCTGAGTTGTCTTCTTACCAGAAAGGTGAGGTATGATATGATGCTTGACTGCAAGGATTATTCTTCTAGTTTTTGCATCCTTATTATGTTGGGCCAGTTACTGAGGATTTGTTGGTGTAGCTGGTGGAATCTCCACAAATTCTCAAGCTGCCTGTGGCTCTAATACTATACCAATCCCCTCTTTCCATGAGCAGAAATTCGAGGCCTCATGAAGAAGGTCCTCAAATCTCATACCCAGGTATGCCATGCTCTAACTCAAACTGCTCAGAAACACCCTTGCACAACATTGCTAGAGAAAACACCTGCGCACTTGATTTCAGGGGAAAAGACTGCGCTCTTGTGGAAATTGTGCACACTATGCTGTAATTATCACTTGCTTCTGAGGAAAAAATTATTGCTTTCTGGCCTTCAATCAAAACATAGCTTTGATACCATGTTAGTTTTGTAATACTCAACTGCAAATTTAACAAGTATTCTGAGATGCAAGAACTGTAAACTGAACTGCGAAATTCACTTACTAAGTACGCTGAGTATTCTAACAAAATAATAGCAGCAAAAAACAAAATTATGAAGCCACAAGCACACAATAAACAATACACCAGAAATACTCTGGAAACCCCAATTGGGGAAAACCTGCCAACTTGTATGTGTTATTAATCTGCTCAGCAAAATATTAGGAATTGATTACAAAATACTAGGAGAAATTCCTTCTAATTCTCTATTCCTCTACACACAAATCTACGCACCCTCGATTGACTCAACCACTCTCATGCGCAGTTGTATGGAGTCTGGACTGTACAGGCTAAGATTGCCTCCTGCACAAGCTATCTTGGCCTCCTTAAGTGGTGTGCTCCCATGACCCCACACACTGATCTAAACTGTTTTCCTTAGTTCAAAACATAAATTCTCGCTAGTGCATAATCATATAATTCACCAAGTTTGCGCTCTTCTCTTTATACGTTCGAATTACTCTTCAACTTAAGCGAACTGGCTCCTTGAACCAAGGTCGAACTGCCTTACTGAACTCAAGTCTAACTGACATCTTGAACAAGCGAATTGGCCTTTTGATCTCGAGTCAGACTGCCTCACCGAACCGAAGTCAAATTGAGATAAAACCTCCATGCATTCTCAGTTCAATTTACTATTCTTGACTATAGTAAAATTAGAGAATTTTCCTTGGTCAACACTAAGATAAAGTGAGGATGTGTTAAATTACCACGAAACTCTGCACTACTTCGATGAATAATTGAAAACTGAAACTAGTTAACTTTCACCAAGATACAAATCCTCTCAACAATTCATATGCTGCGGAATAAAAACACATGCACAAATATTGACACACTTTTCTCAGCAAACCCAACAAGGAAAACTTGCTTGCTTGATGTGGCTATTTTATTGATTGTCTTGGAGCAATTGAATCTATTGCAAAGCAATGTCTCTCTTAAGAAGGCTTTTTGCTTCTCACACAAAACTTAGCTAATAGAATTGATCTTGGCCTTCCTTGATCACGACTTGATCTTGGTTCTTGAACGTAATTGATTCTTCTGCTGCCTCCTTGACTTGCTTTGCAAACCTTACTATCTTCCCTCAATTCTGCTCCTCCTTGGCCTCCTTATCCCTTGTGCTGATCTCTTGTTTCCTAGCGCACTTCTGGGTCCTATTTCTTAGCACCCTTGAGCTCCTATTTTTTAGGACCTCAACGCCACACAACCAACGCACAACCAATCCTCCTAAATCCTAGCGCAGTTGTGCTCCTATTCTTTAGGACACATTTCTTGCGCTCCACAATTAAGGCTCTGTCACACTAACTCGTGAGCTCTTGTCTTGTCACAATCCTTCGTGCACAAAACAATTGTTTCTTACTTGTGCCTTCATGCTCTCTTTTATAGATTTGATCCATGCTAAATTAGGCTAGTTCAAATTTATAAGTCAAGTTGTGATAGCAAGTTAACTGAGAATGTTACTCACTCTTCTTCCAATCATCATTAGAGTTGATAATTCGTTTCTCTCCAATCAACACTGAAGATCTAGCTCGCTTTTTTTTCAATCAAGACTGAAGACCCAACTCGTTCTAACTGAACTTGACTTGCGAACCAATCATGTAGTCAAACTGATGAAGACTTCCACTTAATTGAGGCTCCAACTCTACGCATGCTAACTTGATGATTATTCCAGTAAACTGGAAATAACTCATCTTAATTGCAGTCTAACTCATGAAGACAATTCGAGGTCTTCATTGGCTAAGGCACAAGCCAAAAGGCCTTGCTCGCTACATTTTCAACACTTCCTCTTAGTGAGGAATTTACTTCTGGAAGAACCTGTTCCACCTAGATCTGTCTCCAACACTACCACAATCTCTGCTACTGCAGCTGCTCCCTTTGAACTACAAGACTTCCCTGCTTTCTCTTGCGGAATCTGATCTAAAGACTTGTTCTTTTCAACCATGCTCCGTGAGTCTATCACCTCAGTCATAAGTGCCATGTACCCCGTGTATCTTTATGGCTACTTATTCTAGCTGAAGGTGGTTCTGGGAGATCCAACTCTTTTCTGATTCCCCCCAAACAACTCTTATGCCCACTTGGCTTGAACTTTCCCTGTATTGGGAGTCTTTGACTGAGTGGTTGTCACCACTCACCTTGGGCTTTGCTGCTCATCATCCTGTTGGTCGGCACAAATGCCAACTAGCTGAGATACTGGCTGAGGCTCCATCTTCAGTGGCTTCTTCTTAGGTACTCTAACCTGCTCTTGCTCTAAGGACTCTCTCAGAGCCCTGCTCTCCTCAACCATCACTTCTCTACTCTGAGCACTCCTTGCCTTGCTGCTTAAGGCTGTGCCTGTCTCTACCTGAAACTTGTAGAGATTCTTCATCCTCACACCTATCTGCTTCTTACATCTAAAAGCTAATTGCTTGAGGTAGGACTTACCTTTGTTGAAGATGACATCATAACCCTTGTCCTCAAGGGTAGCTATTGAAACAAGATTTTTCTTCAAGCCTGGAACATAGAGGGCATCTCTAAGATGGAGAGGATTATTGATTCCCTCTAAAAACTAGCAGTACCAACTCCTCTAGCTACATACATGCCATCATCTCCTAGCTCAATGTGAAACTGCATGTCCTCCTCCTTTAGGTGGTTGAAATTCTTCTTGTTCCCAGTTATGTGGAAGGATGCTCCTGAATAAATATAACATACACTGTTGTCTGCTGAGCTTACCATTCAAGCTATCAATGAGATGTCTTTCTTGAATTGGGGAGAAAGCGCATCTACCTCCATTGATGCAGCTATATGATCCTTATTAGACTCCTTCTTTTGATTAGGACACTTAGTGGCATAGTGTTTGAACTCATGGCAATTGAATCACTTGATCTTGCTCAGATCCTTCTTCTTCTTCTTCTTGCCCTTCTAACTGGACTCGACCTCTCCTTGGCCCTTATTGCCCTTGGCTCCTGCTACCTTTACCTGGTAGAGCAAAGTTCTCCTCGTCCTTTGATGGAGCTTCTCTGTTAGCTCTCATTCCTCTCCGGATTTCTTATTGAACGCAATCACTCCATTACCTTTCCCAACTGGGAATATTCTCTCTGCCACGTATTGGCATCCAGGAAACTAGACCAAGACTTATGGACATTACCGTCTCGCCCACACCACCTAGCTTCCTGGGATCTCTAGAACCCTGATACATATTTAAGATGGCTTTAAATGTCTCATATGTTGCCTTCTTCTCATGGAGATTAGGGATAATATCGTCTCTGATCCCCTCAAGAATGATCCTCCTCACCTTGGTGTCATTGTTGTTAAGTTGGGCCATCTGTTGGGCATTTGTAGGTGGCATTATTTGCCACTTCACAAACTTTTAACACCCTGTTATCTCCCAACTCCACTGATATCCGCTCCTTCCATGAATAGAAATTCGAGGTTCCCTTTAAACTGTGTGTTGAATTGTGTAGCTTGGGAGGTACTCCACAAGCTTAGGAGTTAGGTTTGTGAGAAAGTTTGGTCACAAAAGGCTTTGTGGGCAAAAAACTAAGGTGGAGGGGTTTTTAGACCCAAGAAGAGGTTTAAAATCTAACAAAACATTAAAAAGGAAAATGAATATTTCCTAAGGTCGAAGTGGACAAAACCCCTAAGTTCTAGAGGGTTCCTAAGAGGATTAAGGAAGAGCTATTTAAAGAGACCTAATGGAAGACTAGAGCATCAAGTGAGGGGGAGCTCATTTGATCATGGGGGGAGGTCAAGATGTAGCCCTAAAGAAGGCCGAGCTATGAGGCCGAGTAGGGCTGCATATTCAGGCCAAATCTAATCCATAAGTGCAACATTCTCGAGTGGCATCAAAGAAGATTTGTCCTTCCTCAAGGAGCTGCAACAATGAAGGAAGATTTGATCCAAGTTTTTTAAGCTCGTGGAGGAGGTCAATCAAATTTGTGGTCGCTGAGTATAAGTAGGCTTCTATGCTTGAAACCCAGGGAAATGCAGATCCAATGAGAGTCGAGATTACTGTTCTGTGGGGGAGAAGGGCCCAAATTTATAAGGAAAGGCCGACCCCCTAACCAACCTGGAAAGGAGGCGATAAGGCCTAGGCGTTTGTAGAGATAAGGGCCATTTCACCTCAGGATATAGCATAGAAGGAGGGCACATTGGGCCAAGTTAAGGGCTGCTTCGGGACTAGATTGTGTAGCTGCAGACCCTAGAATGCAGGACGAAGGGTTTGTTGTAGCAACAATGACATGAGGAGAGGCCGAGCATGTGTTGAGGCCCCTGGAACCGCTACAGGAGTTCAGACGACGTGGAGGAGAGTTGCTAGTTGGAGGCGCTGATCCTAAAGTATATACGATAGTCGAAACTACACCCTAGTTAAGAGCTTCTTCAAGGTCAAGTTCAGATCTCTAGTGCTGCTCCTATGTGGCCAGTCTTAGTGCACAAAGAATGAGGGATCAAACCCTAAGGAGAGGTAAATGTATCTTAGTTTGAAGGAACACATTCCTCTAGGTTTGTGTAGACATATTAGAATGGAAAGATGCCGCAAATAATGCAAATAGGACAAATGTGTGAGTCTGACTTGTAGAGAAGAAGAGTGTGGTTAATGTGATGAGAAGGATGGCCTAAGAACAGTAAGGGTGTTGACTGTTAGTGGCTGTTCAACAGTGCTCTAAGTTCTGAGTAGGATGAGCTAGATAGTGGGCAAAACATCAAGCCCTAGATCTATGCAATTTGAGGATCAAATTGCAGGAAAGAGGGCAGTGCTTTTGAAGCCCTAGATTAGTCAAGCAGTGACTGTAGTTGGGCAGATCTGGAAGCCCTAAGAAGCAATCCTTTAGTGGAGTTGGAAGGATGTTTAGAGGGCAAATTGTGTAAGCCCTAGGTGTTGCGTTCTGGAGCAACCAGTATCATGACAAGTGGGAAAATCTGGAAGATGGGAGCACTGTTCACAAATGAAATTGTGAACAATGGTTTTTCGAGTGCAGGATGTAGTGCAAGATGCAAACCTCAAGTACAAGTTCATGAAAGCAACCATGGACTGTTAGGAGGCAGATTTATGGCGCCCTAGTTTTTGAAATTGCAGATGGGAAAACCTCAGTGAAGAAAGTGAAGATCCAGAAGACCTAATGTGTAGAATTCTTAATTGAACTAGAAGGCTGCTAGTGGGTAGATTAGAAGGCCAAATTCCAGTGACACTAAAGGAATAGTGATAAGTGATAGTGGCAGAATGGATAGGTTGCAAAGGCAAGGTTGCTTTTGAGCGGGAGCAGAAGTGGGAGTGGGGAGCGACATTTTCAAAAGCTCTTGGGTTGGGAGTGAATCAAAAGCGATTTTTTTATATAATATAGAGGGAGCTCATTTGATCAAGGAGGGAGGTCAAGATGTAGCCCTAATGAAGGCCGAGCTAGGAGGTCAAATAGGGCTGCATAGTAAGGCCAGATCTAATCCATACGTGCAACATCCTCAAGTGGCATCGAAGAAGATTCTTCCTTCCTCAAGGAGTCATAGCAATAAGGAAGATTTGATCCAAGTTTGCCAAGCTCATGGAGGAGGTCAATCAAATTTGTGGCAACTGAGTATGAGTAGGGTTTTGTGCTTGAAACCTAGGAAAGGTAGATCCAATGAGAGTCGAGATTTCTGCTCTATGGAGGAGAAGGGCCACAAATTTGTAAGGAAAGGCCGAGCCCCTAATCAGTCTGGAAAGGAGATTGTAAGGCCTATGCAATTGTAGAGATAAGGGCCATTTCACATTAGGATATAACGCAGAAGAAGAGCTCATTGGGCCAAGTTAAGGGTTGCTACAAGACTAGATTGTGTAGCTGTAAACCCTAGAATGCAGGCCAAAGGGTTTGCTATAGCAACAATGACATAAAGGAGAAGCTGAGCATGTGTTGAGTCCTGTGGAATGGCTACATGAGTTCAGATGACGTGGAGGAGAGTTGCTAGTTGGAGGAGCTGATCCTAAGGTATTTAGGATAGCAAAAACTACGCCCTAGGTGAGAGCTTCTTAAAGGTCAAGTTCAGATCTCTAGTTCTGCTCTTATGCAGCCAGCCTCTGTGCACAAAGAATGAGGGACCAGACCTTAAGGAGAGGTAAATGTATCTCAGTTTGTAGGGCCACATTCCTCTAGGGTTGTGTAGACATATCAGAAAGAAAAGAGGCTACAAATCATGCAAAGAGGACAGGTGTGTGAGTCTGACTTGTAGAGAAGAAGAGCGTGGTTAATGTGATGAGAAGGATGGCCTAAAAATAGTGAGGGTGTTGATTGTTAGTGGCTGTTCAATTGTGCCCTAAGTTCTGAGTAGGATGAGCTAGATAGTGGGCAGAACATCAAGTCCTAGATCTGTGCAATTTGAGGAGTCAAATTGTAGGAAATAGGAAAGTGCTTTTGAAGCCCTAGATCAGTCAAGTGGTGACTGTAGTTGGGAAAATTTTGAAGTCCTAAGAAGCAGTCCTTTAGCGGAGTTGGAAGGATGTTTAGAGGGCAAATTGTGCAATCCCTAGGTGCAACATTATGGAGCAGCCAGTATCATGACAAGCGGGCAAATATGGAAGATGGGACCACTGTTCAAAAACGTAATTGTGAACAGTGGTTTTTCAAGTGCAGGATGCAGACCTCAAGTACATGTTCATGAAAGAAGCCATGGACTAGTAGGAGGCAGATCTATGGAGCCCTTGTTTAGAAGTTGTAGATGGGAAAACTTCAATGAAGAAAGGGAAAATCCAGAAGACCCAATGTGCAAAATTCTTATTGGAACTAGAAGGCTGCTAGTGGGTAGATGAGAAGGCCAAAGTTTAATGACACTAAAGGAGCAGTGATCAGTGATAGTGGTAGGATGGATAGGTTGCAAAGAACCTGCAGTTGTTGTTAATTTTAGATAACAATGGTATGTTCTATGCTTGCAACAATCACTTCAATGTCCCTTTATAAGCCCAATGTCAATTCCAATTTAGGAGACAGATCTATGGAGCCCTGGTTTAGAAGTTGCAGATGGGAAAACTTAAATGAAGAAAGGGCAAATCCAGAAGACCCAATGTGCAAACTTCTTATTGGAACTAGAAGGCTGCTAGTGGGTAGATGAGAAGGCCAAAGTTCAGTGACACTAAAGGAACAATGATCAGTGATAGTGGCAGGATGGATAGGTTGCAAAGGACTTGCAGTTGTTAATTTTTGATAACAATGGTATGTTCTATGCTTATAACAATCAATTCAATGTCCCTTTATAAGCCCAATGTTAATTCCAACTTAGTTTCCAATAGAAATCACGTAAACCATTAATTCACATTCACAGTAACTGTAGATAGAACATAAATAGTGAAATGCAGAAGAGAAGCCAAGACAAAAGAACACAAGAATTTGGCTCAAGCAAGGGAAAAACCCCAAGATGGGGAAAACCCTTGATCAGTTCTTCTTATTATAAATATCAAATGTTCAGCAGAGAGAGAATCCGATAATATACATTGATGAAGTCAAAGTCAAAGTTGACTTGACAAAAGATGATCCAAAACACTGTCCAAAACAACCCTGTCAAGACTCAAAACAACAGTGTTCTGCTTCTAGTAAAAAACAGTCAAACAACCCTAACCAGAAAGTCAATGGTGGTTAACGCAGCAGCAAGCAATCCACTTGAAGCTCGATCAAACCCAGTCAAATTCGACTTTCCTTGTTGGTCAAAGACAACCCAAAACAGTCAGCAAAACAAAAGTCAAATTCGGTCAACCTGAATTCAACCCTATGGTCAAACAGGCCTGTGGTCAACGTAGATCAAACAACCCAGAATTCCTTGGTTTCTGTGCCAGTCAGTGTCGCCTGCCCAAACAAAATTATTCCTCCAAAAATCACAGTCAAAACAGGTCAAAAACACCTCAATCAACGCTAGTCAAACTTCAGCTGAAACAAAAAAGTCAACGCAGTCAAAGTAGCCACCTAAAATCCATGTGTGAGAGAAAGACATCTGCCTGCAACTTGTACGACCCAATCAGATGAGGAGAGAGAATATATGATGAGTTGTGATGGTGCCAAATGAGGTTTGAGGTCACTCTTATTTATATGTGTTGGAGGAGGGTCAATTTGTCCAACTTGACCCCAAGCCGACCTTGACAAATTGCACATGTGTGGGCTTGACTTCAAAAACATATTTCTCCTTGTCCAAATTTAGTGATCTTTTGGTCGATTTTGGTCCTCTCGAAAGGAGGAATTGAATGTAATAATTATCTCCACCAAATGAGTTGTCCAAAGTGGAATTTGGCCCTAGTTGCAAATTTTAACACTCCCTCTCAACTAGGGAGAATTCCACTTGCCAATATCTAACCATTGATCATCATGCTATCTTGTCGTCATGTACTATCTCTGTATCTTGTCTCATCTCTGCTGAAGATTGATATAGATAATAAAAAGAATCGATCGACAGTGAGTTACAAGACCTTGCCAGTCTGCACTGAAAAAAGTCAGTCCACATAACTAGGGGTAGAACCCCAATTAGACTTGATCCTGAGCGATCATTGTTGTTGAACATCATTCATTCTAGTCTAAGGGAGTATGACAGTACACGATGCGGGCATCTGTAGTGCTATGGTCCCTATCCTCTTTTCCCAACTCATTGGCCAGATGAGAGGTACTTCCCAAGATTCCCAGACTACATGGGTGGGATGTATGCTGGGGCATCTGTCGGAGAAGGTGAACACTCATCCTGCTCATATGCCATAAGAGAAGGTGAACCTCTCATCCTATGCATATGTCATCAATCATAGGGGACGGTGAACCACTCACCCTACATACATGTCAACCATCATGGGGGAAGGTGAACCACTTACCCTATGTGTCATCTGTCGATATATATATACTACGATGTATACTCACAAGGGAAGGTGAGCCACTCACCCTGTACATAACGTACCTACAGGGGAAGGTGAACCACTCACCCTATACATAACGTACCTATAGGGGAAGGTGAACCACTCCCCATATGGTCGCACATAGTTCCAAGAGCTCAATGTCCAACTCAAGCGAGACCCTCATGGGAGGGTCCTTCCACGACTCCAAGTCTCTCTCAAAAGGCTAAGAATTTGACCTTCCCCAAGGGATTTGTGAGGATGTCCACAACCTATTCATCTGTTCTGATGTGTTGGAGCCTTATTGCTCCCCATTTTACCATATCTCGGATAAAGTGGTACTTGATATCAATATACTTGGAGTGGTCGTGGAACACAAGATTCTCTTAAGGGTGAATCTGACTCCGATTGTCGCAATAGATAACAGTGGTATCCAACACGTGCTTAAATAGCTCACTGAAGAGCTTCCTCAACCGAACAACTTCACAATAGGCCATACTAGCTGTAATATATTCGACCTCGGAAGTGCTTAGAGCAACCGATTTCCGCGTCCTGCTCATCCAAGAAATTGAAGCAGATTTCAAAGAGAAGCAACATCTTGAAGTGCTTTTTCTATCCACCACATTGCCAACCCAGTCAGCATCTGAATATCCATGTAGCCTCAAATTCTTGACAATGTATATCAGCTCATAGTTGATAGTGCCACGGAGATATCTTAAGAGATTCTTTACAGCAACCCAATGTATGTGATAAGGCTCAACCATAAATTGACTCAGAGTATTTACAACGAAGCATATGTCCGGTCGAGAGTTTACCAAGAACATCAACCCCCCCACAAGTTGTCTATGTTAAGAACGATTTGCCAATTCAGGGCCAGTAGCACTTCCACATAGCTTCTTGAAGTTTAGTTCCATCGGAGTAGTCATAAACTTGCATTCCACCATCCCACATCTTTCTAGCAACTTCACAATGTATTTTCCTTGAGAAAGGAAAATCTTGCCTGGCTTTTGCCAGACCTCCAAGTCTAGGAAGTAATGCATCAGTCCTAAGTCCTTCATCTCGAATTTGGAAGTCAACTCCCTCTTGCATTGATAAATGAGAGGGTTTGCATCAGTCAGAAAGAGATCATCAACATAAATGACCAAAATAAAAGGCACATCATTTTCAACCTTGAAATGTGGGTTTGGATCAACATAGCTCCTTGTAAATCCTAGCTTCATAAAATAGCTATCAGTTCCTCCATACCAAGCCCTAGGGGCTTGTTTCAACCCATAGAGGGCTTTCTTTAACCTGCATACACGTGTCCTTCGATCTTGTACTTCAAACCCTTGAGGTTGTTCCATGTAGACTTCCTCCTTCAGTGAGTGATGCAAGAATGCAGTGTTGACATCCATTTGATGTAGGCTCCATCCTTGATTGGCACCGAGAGAAATAATAGATCAGATAATGGTGTATCGAGCAACCAGTGCAAATATTTCATCATAGTCCACTCCTTCCTTTTGAGAGAAGCCACGAGCTACGAACCGAGCCTTATATTTTTGAGCACTTTGATCAGGTCCATGTTTAATTTTGTAAATCAATATTTTGAGGTGACCACATGTTTTTCCTTAGGTCTAGGCACCATGTCTTAGACATCATTCTTCATGATCGATTCATATTCCTCACTCATTTCATATTTCCATACTTGGTGCTTTACAACTTCTTAGAACATGCAAGGTTTAGCTTGAACAATAGTACTCATGGCAGCCAAGTACCCTTGATACCTGTTAGGCTTCTTACTTTCACGAAATGTCCCTCTTGGAGCAATATGTCTTTCAACATCTTCAAGAGTATCTTTGAGCCATAGTGGTATTTTCCTTGAGGTAGAGGGATCACCGGGAGGTGGATCAATAGGATCCATTGGGCCATCAACATCGGGCATAGGTTCATTCATTTGAGGATCTTCTTGTGATTTTGGAGCAGCATCATCATCCTCCTTTGGAACAGAAAATGTTTGATACCCAGAATTTATATATAAAAATATTTATTAAGATATGAAATTACAGATGATGAATGTTTACAATGGGTTGCCTGGCTTATATACCGCCATGGGCACCCTTTGGGAAAGGGCATAATCTTATGATCATGCCCTTTCGCCTAACTAAACCTAAATTAAATAATAAACCTGAAATTAACTAATTTTTTACATAACATTGCCTTCCTCTCGAAAGAATGCTTTGTCCTCAAAGCATATGTAACGACGGATGTTGTTGAAGAATGATTCATTCTCCCAGAAAGCGTCTTCTTCGGGTAAGTCCTTCCACTTGATCAGATATTCTAAGATGATCAAGGTCGCACACTTTAAAAGGTCTTGGATTAATCTCTCAAGTTCCATTTTTTGGTGATGTGGATATCGGTATGGCTTGATGTTGACAGGGTCTGACCCTGCGTTGACTTCTATTGTATGCTTAATTTCCCTATTAGGTGGCATCTTCATAGGTAGGTCTTGAAATACATTTTCATGCTTCCGAATCAAATCTTGTATCTCTGGTGACATTGTACTACATAAGCAGGTGCTCCATTTCGACTCAGCTTCATCATCTGGGATGATGATGTAACTTGATTTTCTGGTGCTTGGAATCCGTGTAGCTTGTACTTCTGACCTCGCCATTTGAATTTTATAAATTGTACTTGATGGTTGGCGGCATAAGTACCTAAAGTTCGTAGCCATTGGATACCTAAGACTACATCTACTCCTCCTAACGGTACCGTGAAGAATGGAGACTCTAGATTAAAGTTTTGAATCTGCAAATTGACCTTATGGCATTTCCCTACCTTTTCAATCTTCTTACCATTAGCTACCATCACTTTCATGTTTGGTAAGGGAAACGAAAAAATATTGAGTCTCTTTGCCACGGTTGCATCTAAAAAATTGTGTGTGCTTCCAGAGTCGACGAGAACCACTACGTTGTTCTTCTTTATGTGTCCTTTTAACTTTAAAGTCTGAGGTTGTGATATACCTGTCATAGCTGATAATGATACTTGTGGAATACTTCCATCATCTAGTTCTGGTGATAATTCTGGGGCGTCTTCTGTGTATTCTACGTCATAATCTTCACTGTTTGAATCATTGGTTGCTTCACAATTATATAGGTTCTTTGGTTCTTTTCCTTTAGCACATCTATGTTTGGGGTCCCACTTCTCACCACAACGTTTACATTTACCCTCTTTTATCCTTTGCATTTCCACATTAGATTTTTCATCTTCACGACAATGTGGTGGAACATATCTTGTATTATTTGAGTCCACATACTGGGGTATCCTTCGTCTTGCATAAGCTTTTTCCGCTGTTGACCAAAATATTGGTTCGGATTTCTTTTCGGCTGTTTTTGCTTTTCGTCTTGCTTCTTCTATAGATGTAATATCATGCATCTCAAGTTCTGCTTGTAAATGGGTTTTGAGTCCCGAGATGTATGACTGAATTAGACGAAATTTTGATAACCCAGGTACTCGTGTTACTAAGGTCTCCCATTCTTGAGTGTATTCATTGACACTTCCTTTTTGTCGTAGTTTGATGAGTTTTGAAAAGAACTCTTCTTCCTTTACACCTTGGAATCTTTTGAAGAATGCATCTTTAGATTTCATCCAGCTAATGACATGTGTTGACTTTTTCCACCACATATACCAGTTATATGCTTCTCCCTCCATTTTCATGGATGCATGTCTGAGCTTTTCGTCATCGTCAGTGATGTCATATATCTCAAAGTATTCTTCTGCTTTATTTATCCATGCAACATTGTTTTTTTCGTTTCCATTGAATTTAGGCATCTCGACTTTTGCCCGTCGCTGGTATGTTGCTACTGGTTGAGCGAAAAAAGGGTGTTGATTGGTAAAGTTATCCCAGAGTTGCTTGTTTGTAAAGACTGTGTTACTCGCTTCTTGGTGGGGTGTCACTGATTTTTTTGGGGATTCAACTTTGTCATGAGAGTCTGTGGACTTAGTTGAATCTGACGAAAGGTGTTCTTGATTCTCTTCACCTTCTTTTAACAGTTGTTCGGGCGTACAATTCAACCTTTTACACATAACTTTTAGCATTGTTAAGACCTCTTTGAAGTTTACTCCTGTTTGGACATGTTGAATTTCCATTTTTATCTCTATTCGATTTGTCGTATCTTCAAGATTTTTGATTTTGTCCGCTTGCTCCCCCAGCTTGCTCTCGACTTCATTTAATCTTTTACTGACCTCGTCGTGGTTGTTATTTATCTTATGCTCGACGTCAACCAATTTTTTCTGGAAATCCGCCATTGCCATTGTCGACATTGAGCGGGTTTGCGGAGGCGTGTATTTATTTGCCAGCTAAAATATTTTTCCTCCCTCCTTTTTTTTATTTTAGCTAAAATAAATTTTAATTAATTAAAATAAATTTAATTAATTAAATTAAATTTTATATATATAACTTTTAATTAATTAAAATTACTTTAATTAATTAAATTAACTTTTTATATATATAAAACTTTTAATTAATTAAAATAAATTTAATTAATTAAATTATATATAATATAATTATATATATATATGTTATATATATTATATATAAATAAATAAATAAATTTAATTAATTAAATTATATATAATATATAATATAATTATATATATGTTATATATATTATAAATAAACGTTATATACACGTTATATATATATAAATAAATGTTATATATATATTTGAATATATATAACTTTTTAATTAATTAAATTAATTTTAATTAATTAAATTATACGTATTATATATAATATATAATATAATTATATATGTGTTATATATTATATATAAATTAACGTGTATATGTTTCACGTTATATATATACAAATAAATGTTATATGCTCTTTGTATATTTGATAGTTTCCTTGACCGTCACGCTCGCTGGTGGGGTCACCTCCTTAGAGCAGAAACCCTTTGAGCAGATAACACTCCGAACGGAGTAAAAAAGAAGATTGGCAACTGGTCAACAGAAAATTTCTGATACGCAGAATAGTTACGGCTTTTGGTAGGCACCCTTCGTTTGACCTTCAAAAGTAAAACCCCACGCTGATACCACCGCGGTGTTTGGAAGAGCAATGGTCGAGAGTCAACGAAACTGGCGGCGACGACCAACGACAGAAGATCGATTACCAGGCATACAGAGGTGTCAGTTCTGAAATATCACAGTTCTGCAACTGATCTGAGTTACAGGTCCGAATTAATGTCTGCTAGGGTCCAAGGATGGTCAGAGATACTTCCACAAGTCGAAAACTTTACCACAGTTTTTTTTTTGAGCTGGTATGAGATCACAGAATCTGAACTTTTGATGTTGCTGAGCAATCCTTTATAAAACAGTGACGTAATCAAAGATCAAATCACATAAAAATTCAGATTCGTCCAAAAAAAATTGCACCAGATTTCATTCTTTTTAGCTCTATATTCTTCAGATACGAGTCCTTTATCTCTGTTCTTCCTTGACCGAATTCAATGGTGAGAAGTTGGCGGAATGTGGTGTGGACAGGGGACGCAAATGGCAGCAGAACAAAGCAGTGAGGAGTATATGAAGCAAAGTCAGATGAAGGAAATAATGACAGAACCGTGTATGAAGAGTTGTGTAGCAGGAGAAGCGCTCCGAGAATCAACTCGCTCTGATACCAATGGAACAGAAAATGTTTGATACCCAGAATTTATATATAAAAATATTTATTAAGATATGAAATTACAGATGATGAATGTTTACAATGGGTTGCCTGGCTTATATACCGCCATGGGCACCCTTTGGGAAAGGGCATGATCTTATGATCGTGCCCTTTCGCCTAACTAAACCTAAATTAAATAATAAACCTGAAATTAACTAATTTTTTACATAACATCCTTTGAAATGGAGAGATCTTTGGCTTTCCCGAGGGCACTGTTTTCATCAAATGTAACATCTCGACTTACTTCCACATCTATTTGACCAAGTACATAGATTTTATATGCCTTTGAATTTTCACTGTAGCCAACGAATATACCTTTTTCCTTAAAGCTTCCAACTTATTCCTTTTCTCTTTAGGCACATGAAAGTATACCAGACAACCAAAGATTCTAAAATGAGAAACATCAGGTTTCTTATCAGTGAAGACTTCCTCCGGTGTCTTGAAATCCAAAGCTTGATGTGTGGTCCTATTTTGAACATATACAATAGTGTTGGCATCTTCTCCCCATAAGAATTTCGGAAGACCTTGATAATAGATCATGGCACAGGTGGTTACCATAATCGTTCGATTCTTCCTTTCAACAACACCATTCTGCTCAAGAATGTATAGAACAGTGGTCTCCCTCTTAATGCTAGCCTCTCTGCAAAAGTCATTGAATTCATTTGATTCATATTTGGTTCCATTGTCGGTCCTGAACGTCTTGATCTTCTTCCCTATTTGATTCTCCACCAAAGCTTTGAAAGAACGAAACCATTTGAACACTTAATCTTGTTCAAGAAATAGATCCATGTTTTGCGTGTGGAGTCATCCACAAAGATTGCATAATATATGTCTCCTCCCAATGAGGTTACGGGCAAGGCACCAGATAGGTTAGAATGGACCAATGATCTCTGCTCTGAGACCATGCTAAATTTCCATGAAACTCTGCAACTAAATTTCCATCAAACTCTGCAACTACTACGATGAATAATTGAAAACTGAAACATGTTAACTTTCACTAGGATATAGAGCATCTTAACAATTCATATGCAATGGAATAAAAACATAGAGATAAAAACATATCCACAAATATTGACACACTTTTCTCTGGAAACTCAATAGGGAAAACCGACTTGCTTGATGTGGCTATTTTATTGATTGTCTTGGTCCTTGGAGCAATTGAATATATTACAAAGCAATTATGTCTCTCTTCAGAAAGCTTTCTGCTTCTCACAAAAATCTCAGCTAATACAATTCATCTTGGCCTTCCTTGGTCACAACTTGATCTTGGTTCCTACACAATATTGATCCTTATGCGACCTCCTTGACTTGCTCTGCAAATGTTGCAGTCTTGCTTCAACTTTGCTCCTCCTTGGCCTCCTTACCCCATGTGTTGATCTCCTGTGCTGATCTCCTATTTTTTAGCGCACTTTCGGGCCTTATTTATTAGCGCACTCGAGTTCCTATTTTTGAGGACCCCAACTCCACACAACCAATCCTCCTAAATCCTAGCGCACTTGTGCTCCTATTCTTTAGGATACAATTCTTGCGCTCCACAATCAAGGCTCTCTCACACTAACTCATGAGCTCTTCTCTTATCACAATCCTTCATGCACAAAACAATTGTTTTTTACTTCTGCTTGCGCCCTCGCTTTTGTACATTCGATCCATGCTAAATTAGGCTAGTTCAAGTTTAGAAGTCGAGTTGTGATAGCAAGTTAACTGAGAGGGTTACTCACTCTCCCCCCAATCATCACTGGAGATCTAACTTGCTCTTCCTTCAATCAAGATTGAAGACCCAGACCCAAATCCTTCTAACTGAACTCGATCTGCCAACCAATCCTTTAGTAAAACTGGTGATGACTTCCACATAACTGAAGCCCCAACTCTACGCATGCTAACTTAATGATTATTCTAGTAAAATGGAAATAACTTATCCTAACTGCAGTCTAACTCATGAAGACAATTCAAGGTCTTCACTAGCTAAGGCACAAGCCATAAGACCTTGCTCGCTACATTTTCAACAGACTATGCCTTAGCTTCACATGCGGGTTCTTCTTCCAAATATAGTGCACTTCTAAATTTAGTAGAACCCTTCCATCTCTAACTTCAATTAACAAGGGTACCCCATCCACATAGATGCATAATATAGTGCACCGTGGCTTCACCACCATTGCTGACATACAACATTACACTTCGCCCAAACATATTGGAGGGGCCCGTTCCTGCCACATAATCCCAATAATTCTTCCTCGTACCATTGTTAGAATAAGCCAGGGTTACGTGGAGCATCCACATCGCGAATATGCGCATACACACAAGCGTTTCTGCATTGGTTAATGTATGAATTGCATGTGTCACTGTGCGTCTAACTCCATTCCATTAGGTCCACGGGATCCATGTTTTCTTAGGGATAAAGTCCTGACTAGGATTTACATTATGAGTACCAACATCATCATTTGATTTCAATAGGAGATCTGCAATATTTCGAGAAGATGAAGTGATTTAGGAGGTGTCATAGGCTGTGAGAAACAACGCACTGCTAGCAAAAACACCAAGAATATTTATCAAATATTGGTTTCCAACATTTGTCCAACCATCTAATACAATGGATACTTCAAAAATTTCCCACTCATCTATAAATTGTGTCAAAGCTCTATGAACTTTTGATCTTTCTCTCTATAATAAAATAGTTCTAGCTTTCTCATAGTTTGGGCTCTTGTATCCTTTAGGGGCATCATTGATGCATTTTACCATATCATGCCAATATGGGCAATAAAGCACATTGAAAGGCACACCACAAGCACAAAGAAACCACACAATTTTTGCATCCATCTCTTCCCACCTATTAGAAAAATCAGAAAAGAAGAAATATTTTCTTATGTTGATAATTACTTGTGATATTCTTGTATTTTTATTATCTTTTATGTTCTTTTCATCAAGCAATCATCAAATAAAAAACATGAAGATCAACAACACCATATGTAGGCATTCATCCGGGGCTAAAATCCCTCTCTAGGGGATAACCCAATTAAACTCTTCCACTAATCAAATTGAGATAGATCAAGACCTTAGACCTGACCAAAAGACCTTCCTCCTCCACCAAGTCAACCTTCCATGATAATTCAACAACCTTTAGTAGTCTCTTCTTGTCCAGCAGCTATAAGCCAACAACAACTCAAAATTTCGGCCCCTAGCAACTCTAAAAAATTGACCCAGCTGTAGTGCTGCAATTTCGTCCTTTCCAGCAACCCAACAACTTTGCACGTGTGAGATAAAGAGAGAGAAAATTCAACTTCTTATGCTTGACAAAGACTTCCTTCTCCCTTGCTAGGGTTTCCTTCCTCTTCCTTGAATTTCACACCCTTTTCTGCCTCTAGCATCTGCAGTTCGAACTTGTTGATGCTATGCTCCAAATGAGGTCGAGTTGCTGCCTTTATATAGTGAATTTTTGAGGTCGAATTCCCTTGATGAGGTCAACTTGTCCTTCATGAGGCCGACTTGGTGGAGGAGACTTAAAAGACCTTTTTTACATTCAAATAAATTTCTTTCTTGATGGGTGAATCCAAGAAGGGTCTTTTACATGATGACAAGGACTAGGACTCTTGACATAGACCCTAGAAGCCTACAATGGAGGCTTTGACCGAAAAACCATTGACCCAAGCATGAAACCCATGCTTTAATAAGTCAATTTATTTTACAATGAAATTTCTGTTTCTTTCTTTTGACAAATACATTACGTCATGACTCAAATACAATTGTGAAGACCGACACTAGTTACATTTTTCAACACTCCCTCTTAACTAGGGAGGTATTCATAATTACATATATTTAGAGGTACATGGAAGATCTCAAAGTGATATACTTTATGAAAAATCACATCACACACATTGCTACAGATTAGATACCTAAACAGGGTACTCTAATTGGGTGGGACTAAGGTGTACTTAGCCTAAGTCGCACGCAGCGTCGAAATGCTTTGGAGTTTCTGAAACGGGTACATTTAGAAACGTCACCTCACAAAAATGGAAATGTCGGTTGAAACGTTGGCTGATATGTCATATGTGTTTATATATAATTTTTCTTTTATAAATAAGTGAATAACAGATTATCTTGCAAGAAAAAAGGAAATAAGACTGATAGATGACAATTTAGAAGGAAAACCATGTCTATATTAACTCGCATAGATGATTACTAATGGTCGAGTTTCGGTCAAGTTTCCAATGAGTTTCGGGTACGGGTACGTACCAAAACGTTGGGTTCATAGAAGTTTTGTGCAACATAGACTCAAGCGTTAGCCCCTCTAGGTACCATAAGGCTTTTAGCTCTAACACCAACCCAGGGATCTAGGTGCATATCCAAGGTCGGATCTCCATGACCAATGCCACCCTCCCTACTTAGGGATGTAGACATCAACACATAGGCCAACCATATGTCCTTATCGGAAGCTTTCTTCTTCAGTAGCACCAAACACAACCTCGGTACTTCTGAAATATTGCAAATCCATCTATCGTTCTTTCATTTATTTTCAATTTCATTCTTTCTTCAAGGTATTCATTATCACTGTCATAATATGCCCTCCTTGTCAAGGGTGAGATATACCTTTTCTTCTATCTAAGCTCCCTCTCAACTTAGGGAGATCAATAACTTCCTTCTTTTATAACATCGGAGAAACTTCAACCTTTCAAGGATTCATTCTTTCTCATGGCATCAAGGTCATCTTGATCATCATCATTCTTATTATTATTATCATCTTCAATTACGAACATCTTCAACATCTTGAAGATCATGTACTTTCAAGTACAAATATATAGAAGCATGAAGTTAACTATATCAAAATCATATCATTACAATGGAATCATCAAAACATTCAAACTTTAGACGTCAAATACCTAAACCTAGTTAGTTTCATAATGAACAAGGGTCACATCTTTTTATATACTAGACTTCAACTTCTTGCTAGGGTTTTTTTATAAACCCTAGACTCCATTTTCGAGACACAAAGCCTTAGATCCAAACATAGTACTATACATCTAAGGTTTCAACAATATGCTTTTTAGAATTACATGTCAGACTCTACTAGGGTTTGTTGCAAACCCTATATTTTTATCATCAAAGCTAAATCATATCAATAATCGAAAACAATATCATCATGTCCTAGAATATCAATCTCTACTAGGGTTTTTGTTATAGACCCTAGATTTCACAAACTAAAACATGAGTATCAATAATTAAGTTAGCATACTCGCATATACATATCTAGGATTTCATAATCATGCACTAGCATTTCACAACAATATCTACTAGGTAAACCCAAGATCAATACATCGAACAATTCAGGCTAGGGTTTCGATCAAACAGACAAATATATACCTAGGGTTTCATTCCTAGGATCTTACTATAACTATTACAAGGGTTTTTCTTATAAACCCTAATTTACCAAACCCTAAATATCTAGGGTTTCATTTAGACACTAACTAAAGGACTAAGGTTTTTATCATAACATTATCAAAACCCTAAACTTCAAAAGAATAGGATTTCTAGACTTCATCAACAATCCCTAAGTAGACTAGGGTTTCATTATTAACATTGACATACCCTTAGCAACAAGAGGTTAGGGTTTTACAATGAACCCTAAGAGTTAGGGTTTCACAAGAATGATCAAATGATAGTATAACGAGGGTAGATTCAATCTAATGATTAATCACCCTAACAAGAATCTTTAAGATTTAAAACCCTAGACATAAAGATGTTAGTAGTGTAAAGAAAATTTCAAAAGAAGAATGATCATACCTTTTGTATGAAGAGAACCTTGTAACAAAACTTGTAATCTAAGACATACCTTGAGTTGTTCTTTAACAAACCTTGTAGGACTTCAGTTCTTGAAGGGCTTCCTTTGTAACAAGACTTCTTTCTTGATTCAAGTATTTTCTTTGAAGTCTCCTCCATAGCCTTGATGTATTTTGCAAGCTTTCCTATCAAGGAAAATGAAAAAGAAAAGGTTGTTAGTAAACAAATCTCGATGTGAGGAGGAAACAAAGAACAATATACTTATCTGTTGGTAAAATGGTGAAGGCTCCCTCTTAATCCAATCTTTCTGAGGGGTACCTACAACTTATCTAAACAACTTCAAGAATTTCTAACAGGACAAATTAGATCTATGAATCCTAAAAACCAAAACATGAAACATTACAAGACTTAGAATATTAGATTTAGAAGGATATGAGAGAGAAGGCTTAATAGTATAAGTCTTTGACTTTAGATTCTTTAGTCTTGTTCTTCTTTGGTGTAGCTTCATCGACAACATTTGCATGTTCTCTTTCTCTCTTCTAATTTTTGGATTTTCAGGACATTGGATTTTGTAGTGTCCCATCTTATGACAATTTTAACATTCAATCTTTGATACATCAACCTTCTTCTTCGGTCCTTTGAACTTCTTTTATACTCCTTCTTCTTGTGATGAACAAAGTAGGCATTTGAAATGTTGGCCTCTTCATCCTCGTTATTTACTAATGAGATGTAGGCTTAATCTTGATTGCATGCATTCCACATTTGTTCAAAGGTTGGAGTATCTTTCCAATTGCTAATCCTTGATGCAAAAGAGCTCCAAGATTTTGGTGGACCTAGTAGTGCAACAATCACAAATTCTTTCTCTGGTACGACTTCATCTATAACTTGGAGTTCATTTCTTATCCCAAAGATCCTTACAAAATATGATGAAACAATATCATCTTTCGTTATCTTAATGGTCTTAGTTCATTCTCGAGACTAGTTATCTGACCAATATTCTTGATGGTGAACAACTTGGAGAGGACTTCATACATTTCTTGAGCAGAATCTATATTGGATATGTATGGGATTAGATTGTCCTTTACTCCATCTACTATCAGATTCATGGCCAAGATGTCAGTTTCCCTGAACTTCTTCTTTTCTGCATCATCTGTAGGTTTCTTAACTTTTCCTTGAACAAGATCCAAAACTTTATGCTTAGCGAGAATAAGATCTATCCTCTTCTTCCATGCCCTATAGTTGGAGGCTCCTTCTAGCTTGTTTTTTGTCTTCATTGAGGTTGTCATAGTCTTTATAGATAGTAGGCTTCTCTTCTTATATGATCCTTTCCTTAATGGCCTTCTCTTGTTCCTTCTTCCTTAACCTTTCTTTCAATTGACCTTCAAGCTGTTGAAGAATGTAACTAGTTCGGTCTTCATGATTGTACTTGAGTCATAATGAAATATATTTATCAAAAGAAAGCAAAAGAAAATAATTATTAAATTAAAATTGACTTGTTAAAGCATGGGTTTCATGCTTGGGACAATTGTCATAAGTCAAGCCTCCATTGTAGGCTTTTAGGATTTTTATTTAAGTCAAAGTCAAATTTATTTTGTCAAAAGGCTCCTCCATCAAGTCACTTTGCAAAGTCGGCCTCCAAACAAATCCTCTAGAAGTTGGCTTCACAAAATGATCAAGTCAGCTTATTTCACAGTGGGAAACAACTATATATAGGCATGTAGACTTTGCTCAACAAGCAGAGAGAAGATACAAGTTCGATGAATTACAGTGAAGGATAATTTGATGGTATAGGAGGTCAAAGTGTCATTGCAGGCTAGAACATTCTTAGGCTACCACATAATTGAAGTATACAGACTCTTACTAGGCTACCACGGAACCAAAATTCTGGGCTACCACAAAACCAAAGTTTGACACTATAACTGTAACACTACCGGACCGAAGTACAACTCTGTTATGAGATCATTGCAGGACCAAGTTATGATACTACTACAAAACTGGAGTATTACACAAATAAAGTCTGATAGAAGCATGGTGAGGGATGTCAAAGGACCCAAGTATAAGAAGGCTGCCACAAGATCAAAGTATGGTAAGGATGTCATAGGACTGAAGTATGAGAAGGATACCACAAGGCTTACAACAAGGCTTATGTAAGCATGAGAACGCTGCCACATGATCGAAGCATGAGAAGGCATATATATTGAAGTTTGTCAAGAGTTGTAGGACCGTGTTTGCAAAGTATTGAAGAACAAAATACTCTCAGAATTGAAGCATGATCTAACAAGGTTGACTTTATGGATGGAAGAAGTCTTTGGTCTAGGTTATGAGGGTCTTGGTCATCTCAATTTTGTTTTTGAGTCTACTGAAGGAAGAATTTTTGATTGGGTTTTTCTCTATGTAGGGGCTTTGCCCTGTCTGCATGGCTACATCTCGTGTCCTCCTTTGTTTATTGATTGACATTAGTCTTGATGATAAGAATAAGAGAAATTGAAATAAGAAAAACAAAAAAAGAGACATCACAAGATAATATCATAATAAGAGAAATAAACTAATTTTCCACCCTAATATATTTCTCAATATTGTTTCAGAGCTATGGTGAAAGAAGGTTGAAGATCACCTTATTGGCAAGAAGGAAATGCAGTCTTAGAAGAAAAAGGTTTCTCCCTAATCTGTACATTGAAGGACCGAATGGTTAATTAAGGAGCCCATGAAAAAAAAAATCGAGTTATCTGGAGGAGAAAGCGAAGGTGTAAGGCTCCTCCTTTAAGTAGTCTGAATTCATCATATTTTCTGTGCCACAAAACTTGTGAATACAACATCATCAATCATCAAAGAAGCTAGCTATACAGAAATATATTGAGTAAGAGAAGATCCTTTGTTCAAAAACGTGAATTCGAATGAAAGAGATTGATCCTTTTAACCAAAAAGGATAGTCATCCTCGACACATTCAAAATATGGATTGTATCTAATTCTGAAGTCTCCTCGAACAAAGGGTATTCAACACTCTAGGAACCAACTCAAAGAAATCAAGTAAGTATTGTCACTGTTCCTCACTTAACAAATGCATATGCAACAAGTCTAATAGACTATCAAATCAAAGGTATGTAAACACAAGGTACATATAGTTATTTTATTTAAATGAGCTTCTAGATAGTCAATATATCAAATATATTAAAATCTTAGATGGTTCATATAATCCTTGTTTATAGTTAGTCTAGGGTAAAGATTGTAATCCCTAGGTGACATACCGAAAAACTCTTGTCATATAAGAACCATAATCCTTATCTTCTAAAGTTTTCAAGTAAAAATCCTAGTGTTTTTTGGAAGAAAAGATAACTTGATTTTTGATATATATAAGGTTCATGTTCTTGGTATCACATGTTTTTCTTGAAAGCATTTGTTACAGGTGTAAAAGATCTTGGTTTAATACAGAGAGAGCACTTCAAGGAATCCCTACAAGGTTTTGAAAAATGTGTAACTAGGTTTGGTCTTCATTATTATGAAATGTATTCTTGTAAATTATACAATGAAAAGAAATTATTATTATTGGAGCAATTGTTTCATGCTCAAGTTCTTTTATTTTATAGGTTAAACACCCATTGAGTGTTTCTAGGGTTTGTCCTAGGTCTAAGATTTCTTGTCATATATTGATGATCCCAATGGGCACATTGTATCTTGTAATGAATTTTTTTTTGTCTTAAAGTGTCGAAATGCCCTCCAAGATCAAGTCGGCCTAAGTGAAGAGCCACGTCTACCCCTTGAAGAGGCCTGTATAAAGAGAGGAACTCGTCCTCCAAAGGATCACTCACTCAACTCATTCTATTCGAAGAAGAGGAAAAAGAAGAGGTCTATGGAAGTCGAAGTGTTTGGGCTAGTTCTCTCTCCCACGTGGAAGATGAAGCTAGGGTTTTTGCGCAAGGGTTATATTTGGTTTGATCTTGGAAGGAAGAGAGGAAAGAAGTCAAGTGAAGGTCACTAAGGGTATCTCTCTAGCCCTAAGTCTCAAGGAAAGGCAAGTGAAGGGAAGAAGAGGCTCCAAGAAGAAGATGGATGTCTTCAAGTGTGGCAGCAACAATTGCAGTAGTTGTCGGGCATACAAAATTTCAGATCTGTAGTAGGAGGTCGAAGTTCGTGCAACAGGAGGCTGAGTTGGTGGCTGGTCTTGATCTTGGAGGGTATTTGTCTGAGTCATAAGGCCTTCGTATTCGTCAATTGAAGGATCTATAAGAAGAGAAGAGATTTAAGGGTTTTCCGCTCAAGAGGAGGGGTTCTGGCCCTGGCTTGCAACCTATATACCGTGTCACTGTTCTTATTGTTATGGTAGCTGTTTGATGTATCTCACATTATAATAATAAGGAACAAAGCTAATAAAAAAGAAAGGAAACACAAATAGTTATCAAGTTAAAGAGAATTAACATATTCATTGCCCTATTGAATTCTCAAAGCAAGGTTTGTTAAGGAACATCTCCAGGTATGTCTTAGACTATACACTTTATAAAATTCACGTAATATAAAAGGCACATTCATTATCTCTTGAAGTTTGTGTTACGCTATTAACATCATTATGTCTAGGACCTCTGAATCATAAAGATTCTCGATAAGGGTGATTAATCATTAGATAAATCTACCCTCATTAAAATCATCATTTTTGTGGATCCCTAAGAGGTTCTCTGTAAAACCCTAACCTAAGGTTGTGTCGATATTATTTATGAAACCCTAGTCTTCTTAGGGTTATTGATGAAATCTAGTGAAATACTATTCTTTTGATGTTTGGGGTTTTGATGGTGTCATGTTTAGAGTTTTGGTATTGCTATAAAAATCGTTGTCCTCTAGGGTTCGATGGTAATCATAGACCTTTAGGGGTTTTGGTAAATTAGTGTTTATGAGCAAAACCCTTATGGTATATATAATAGGATCCTAGGAATGAAACCCTAGGTGTATGTTTGTCTGATCAAAACCCTAGCCTAATTGGAATTATTATATGTCTAACTTTAATGTTTGGATATTTGTGTCTTGGGTTCCCCTAATATATATTGTTATGATATGCTTGTGCATGATTATGAAATCCTAGACACAATAACCTATTTGTTGATGATCATAGTTTGTGAATTATAGGGTTTTGTAATTGACCCGTAGTGGAAGTTTGATATTCTAGGACATGGTGATATTGCTTTCATTATGATGATAGAATCTAGGGTTTACAACAAACCCTAGTAAGAGTTGGTCATATTGTTAGTTTGTGATGTGATTGATTTTGATTGTTGATATCTAAGGCTTAGTGTCTCATAAATGGAATCTAGGGTTTGCATTAAATGCTAGTGGAAGTCTAACATATGAATTCTAAAATTTTTAGGTGCATTATAGAGCTGTACTTATTACTTCTAGGTCATAGAAGAGTCTATCGTATCTCTGAAGGAGATATTGAATTGAGATTGAGTTACTTGTGATGTAGGGTTTATGACAAAACTCGAACAAGAAATTGAAGTATAGAAGTATGTGTCTCTTGCTAATTATGAACCTAACTATGTTTAGGTATTTCAAGTCTAAATTCTAATGCTTCCATTATTGTATAATTATGATATAGTTAACTTCATGCTTCTATATGTATTTGGTTGTACTTGCTGTTTAAGTTGTGCAGGTACATAATCTTCAAGATGTTGAAGATATTTGTAAGAAAAGTTGACTTGATTGGCAAGCATGAGGAATAATGATGATCAAGATGACTCTAGTAAGAAGGATGGAAGCCATGAAAGATTCTCCGATGTCATAGAAAGTAGTTGATCTCCCAAGTTGAGAGGGAGGGCATATCATAGTCATGATGGATACCTTGAAGAAGAAATTGGAGAATGTATATTGAGGTGCCGCTGAAAGAAGGAAAGCAGGATTCGATTGTAGAATATGTTGCTACATGTGTAGTAGGAAAGGAAGCCTTATGGTTAAGGAAACTTATGTCAAGATTCGTTTGGAAAGCCTCTAAGCCCTATTGTGATAAAATTATGAAGCAACATCAAGATGATTGAAGACCTTGAAGGTTTGTGTTTACTTATGTGTATTTGAAAAGATTACTGAATGTGGTTGTGTTTGTTCAGGTAAATCTCTCGAAGTTTTGGAAGCATGCACGATGTTACCGATTTGTTTGATTGGGAGAGATTTGTTGAGGCTTTGTGTGTAAGACACATTGCCTTGGAGGACATCTGGTCGGCCTATGTATGTTTGATGTCTTGATCCTGAAGAGCGAGGGTGGCGTTGGCCTGATACATGCCTGGATCCCTGGGTTGATGGTTAATAAGTAAGCCTGATGGTACTGAGATTCGCTGAAAGCTTTAGTCCATCTTAGTCCCACCCAGATAGATTGCCCTACTCAGGAATCTAGTCCGTGGCACTGAGTGTGCCTAAACTCTTCGTAGATCATGTGTTTTGAGATCTTCCATGTACCTCTATAGATATATGTAAGTATGAATACCTCCCTAGTTAAGAGGGAGTGTTGAAGAATGTAACTAGGTTTGGTCTTCATAATTGTACTTGAGTCATAATAAAATATATTTATCAAAAGAAAACAAAAGAAATTTTATTATTAATTAAATTGACTTGTTAAAGCATGGGTTTCATGCTTGGGTCAATTGTCATAGGTCAAGCCTCTATTGTAGGCTTTTAGGATTTCTATTTAAGTCAAAGTCAAATTTATTTTGTCAAAAGACTCCTCCATCAAGTCACCTTGCAAAGTCGGCCTCCAAACAAATCCTCCAGAAGTTGGCTTCACAAAATGATCAAGTCAGCTTATTTCATAGTGGGAAACAACTATATATAGGTGTGTAGACTTCGCTCAACAAGCAGAGAGAAGACACAAGTTCGGTGAATTACAATAAGGATAGTTTGATGGTATGGGAGGCCGAAGTGTCATTGCAGGCCGAAACATTCTTAGACTACCACAAAACTGAAGTATAAAGACTCTTACTTGGCTACCACAAAACTGAAATTCTGGGCTACCACAAAACTGAAGTTTGACACTATACCTGTACCACTATAGGACTGAAGTACAACTTTGTTATAAGATCATTACAGGACCCGAGTTATGATACTACTACAAGACATAAGTATTACACAAATAAAGTATGATAGAAGCATGATGAGGGATGTCATTGGATTGAAGTATAAGAAGGCTTAGAATCAATGATGATCCTATTTTCCAATGCAATATAGTTAGGAAACTTCCTTGGAGGCTTGCTTTCCTTGAATGTTCTTTTAGGATCTTCGACATGCCCCTGAACATGCTTGAATGTTTGTTTGAACATTCAAGGTCTCTTGATGGAACTAGAAGGAGCTACTGACTCTTCCTCCTCACTCGAAGGTTTACTCCTAGAACTGGAAACCTAAGAATGTTGTTCAACCTTCAGAGCCTCTTGCTCCTTGTCCTCTTTCATTGGTAGGGGCTCATGCGACATCCTAAATGCCAAGTTCTCCTTAAACTTCACATCTTGACTCACAAATATCTTCCTTTATGATGGAATGAAGGTCCTGTATACTTTTGAAGTCTCGTTGTGCCCCACAAGTATGCCTTTCTCGCCTAAGGGCCTCATCTTTTCACCTTCTCCACAGGAACATGAATGTACACTGGACAACCAAAGATGCTAAAGTGCCCTATCCCTGACTTCACCTTAGTGAATTCTTTCTCTAGAGTCTTGTCCCCTAAGATCTTGTGAGGACTTCTGTTCAATCAAAGATGCTAAAGTGCCCTATCTCTGGCTTCACCCTAGTGAATGCTTCCTCTAGAGTCTTTTCCCCCATGATCTTGTAACAACTTCTGTTCATAATATACACAACCATATTACATGCCTCTGCCCACAAAAACATAGGTAGATCCTAGTCATGAATCATAGCCTTGGTAGCTCCCATGATGGACTTGTTCTTTCTCTTGGAGAAATAAGAAAAATGACAAGCAAGATTAAAGAAAGAAGGGATGTAAACCTCCTTTCTTCAAGAATTTTCCTAATACATATCTGCAAATTTAACTAGCTCAGAGTAGATCTAAGATGGTAGAATCCTTAGGGAAATCCTTGCGAATATTGCAAGAAATGCATAAAGGAAGGAGGACTTTGGTGGGGTGAGGAGGGGACGGGGTGTTGCGGTGTGGGGGAACAATTTGTATGTTGAAAGAACACTTGGTTGGTATAAGATGCCGAGGTGCTCCCTTCATGGTCCGAGTTGGGTGGTGGGGCATTGGGGGGTTTTAAAGGGTTCATAAGTTGGAAGAACATTTGGTTGGTATAAGAGGCGAAGTTGCTCCATGCATGGGCATTTTTTCAGCAAAATCTAGCACTTAGTGCAAATCCTCACAAGGTTACCCAAGCAATGTGCAACACCTAAGAGTGTTACCACTATCGCCTCAGGAAATACTCCCCTCTCTTTAGTGAAAGAAACAATCCAAAATAAGGGAGGCTTCCCTGATCGGGCTTAGGGATCAAATAACTCGAAGCCCTAAGTATCCTACAATATAAGTCCACTGGAATGATATATGACAAATTAGCGTCTATGGTGGATGGAGCAATAAATTCTAGATTTGGGTTCAAGGGAGCTTATGGGTTTATCCAAACATTATGTTTGGCCTAAAGAGTCTCAAATAGGCTTCCCAAACACACCAAATCAAGGAAAAGCTTGTGGCTGCTATAAGCTAGAGTTAGATCAACAAATTGTAGCAAAAGAATAGTTTATTACAACAACAAATTTAACTATGGAAATTGTGAATAAGGTATGTAAAATGAAGGCTAAAATAAAGAGCGAACTAGGGACAAAGTTACAACAAATTTTGATGGTCAGTAAAGCATAAAACAACAAATAAAACCTTGACGTCATCCCTAGAAAATGGCTCAAAAATGCATGGAAACTTCAACTTTGCTTGTTGCATGCACTTTTACACAATGTGTTAGTTTACCATGATATAAAAGCGAAAATGATTTTTATTATTGAAAGAATACCACAAAAGAGATGGACTAGAGCCTTCTTAATCTAGGGCATATGGGGTTTAGGATACAAACAACTCTAAGGTTTCAATGGAGTGATACTAAAGCCAAAAAAATTAGGGCAATTAAACTTGCTATATGGTTTGAGATTTAGGTTCTCAATTTCTTGGATGATTAAGGGCATAGTTACATGGGAACAAAACATCCACAATTGGTTGGGAACAATTCTCAGAATGTGGGAGCTTCAACTTCAAGGAAATGGGAACATGGGAATGAGTTTGCAGGTTAAAAATATTTAAATTGAATTCTATTTTTTGTATTAATAAATACCAATTTTTAGTATCTCTAAATTAAAATTATTTTCTTAATATTTATTTAAAGGTTAAATTTCTATTGATTAATCAAAACAATACATGATAACAAGTTTTGGTTTGCCACTATGGAGGCCAAACTAGTGGCAAAACCATAATCTTTTTAGCATTCATACATGAAGATAAAAAAGGAGATCAAAATTAGTAGATTGTCTGGTCTTAAGGCCTTTGTTATCTATCTTATTAGCTATCATCTGCCTATCACTTAAACAAAAAAAATACACCATAAGAAAGCACCAAAAACCCAGATAAATTGAAGTTGATCATGTTGAATGGGACATGTCGAAGAGATCCATCATGATTTGTTCTTTTCGCTACTAGGGAAGTTGCCCAAATCAAGTGGGAGCTCGAGATAATCTTCTATCATTTTCAGGGCTCGGGCCAAAGTCTTTAGAAAAAATTGCATATTATTAAGCATGAGGGTATTTCCTCCTTAGCTTCATTTCTTTCTAATAAAACTTTGCCCAATAAAGTCTTAATGTGCCAATTGAGGTCCGCAGTGTACATATATTAATTTTGTCTGCCTTTGGTGTGACCCGTATCAAGCACATAATTTACAACTTCACTAGCTATATCAATGTTAGAAAGGCAACCCCATTTTCTTGCTATGCCCTTCTCACCCTCTACCAACTCTACTTGAATGTTTCGTGGAGTTTGTGTATTGTAAATCATGGCTGAGGTTTCCAGTTTTTATTGAGCACGAGATCTTCCCCTCACCTCATAATAACTTGACCCATGGCAACTTCTAGTCCTTTGCTATTGCATGACTGACCATCTAGACCCAAGATTGGGACTCTTAGGGTGATGGCTAATAGCGGGAATGACAAGATTGTAGGGAGAGTGAGGAGCCAGGAGACAAAAGGTGAAAAGAGCGGTTAGACCCAAGTGCAAGAAATTCCAAATGAATAGACTCAAAGTTTTGACAAAGCATAAGATAAAAAGAGGGAGTCGAAAAAAATGATGTAGAAGTAGAGGGATTACTTGATGATTATCGATGAATTGAACCCATTCTTGCTGCGGCTTGAACAAAAAATAACAAACCAGAGTAGAAGTGGTGATCGAGAGTCCCAAAGGTGGCATCTACAAGATTAAGCACCCCGAGAGTAGAGGGGATGCAACACTATAGTTTCAAAAATGATAAATCCACAGAGGAGAATCATAACTGCGTGTGGAGTCTGCTGAATATTTATTTAATTATTACAAAACCTACTTTATTACAAATATTTTTACTATATTTATTCAAAATATCATTAAAAAAATATTAAGTTATATGTAAATCTTATTCCAAAAATGATATAAATAAAAAAACTTAATATTACCTTCTTTATAGTTGTGGATTTGAATAACTTCTAAGGCATATATGTTTGTCTTTGAGCCAATAGTATACAAGAAAGTCTAATAAATCAACATTCCAATTTGTTGTTGGTATTAATCAACCATGCCATTGTTTTTTATTGTATTTTCGTATTACGAGAGTAGTGCTCTTTCAATTTTTTTCCAATTAAAACTCGTAACATTGTGTCATATTTACAAAATGTTCAAAGTTTCTCCCTCTGAAAAATTTCTTTATATTCCATATGAAGAATATACATTTGTCGGTCCTTGATATACTACTTAGAGTCAACAACAAGGCTTGAAGCCATTACAACAAAGCTCATCATGTCGCTTGCAGCAATTGAACTTGGGTGGAGACACAATCATTCCTCCCAACCCACCCGAGGTAAAATAATGTTATCGGAACCAAAGAACTAGTTGACCAAAAACACAAAATATTCAAATTTTAAATAAAAATATATAAATTAATGTGCATCTTGTTGGAAATGCAACTAGGTTTGGTCTTCCTAATTATTGTAATTATATTAATATGTATTTCTTGTAAAAACAAAAACAAAAATTATTATTATTATTTTTATTATCAAGCATGTTTTTCATGCTTTGTTTTTGGTCAAAAGAAAAAAGTCAAAGGGCATGTTCTTCGTGACCCTATAAAAAGAAGAAAATTTGAATTTTGTAAGTGTCATTTGTTCCTCTATGTTGCCAATTCATCCCTCCTAGAGTTCATGTCGGCCTGCCCAAAGGACGTGACCCTTTGCATAAAGAAACAACTGTAAATTGGCACATATCCTCCATCATTTGGCATGCAATTTAGCAATGATCTATGGTGAAGAATTCAGATGTCTGAGGCAGAATTCGAAGGTTCCTGAGGAAGACAAATTCAGGTCTATGGCATATAGTCCTGAGGCACATATAACTGAACTTCTGTGACCGATCCTAACACACATATATCCGAGCTTCTGTGGTAGATCGTGAGGCACTTAACTGAGATTCATGTGGTAGATCTAAAGGCATGTTCTACTATGATAATGTGACTTCCTATCTCTCTCTGTGATGTGAGTTTTGTTCTTGCATGATGTGAGTTTCTCTTTGTGAGGGTACTAATTTCTGTGACATCTTTCTTGTAATGAAGCATGGATTTTATGGCACCTATATCTCTGTGATGTGGTGGATTGATTGCTTATCTTGTGGAAAAATTACGAAAAAGATTGGAGGGCTGACTTGGCACTTGGATCACTAGTTTTTTTGACTTGGGTTTCTCTTGTTAATGAAGAAGCTACAAGGAAAGGATTGATGGGTTTTCCCCTTGTGGGTTTTTCCTTGCCCTTTGGCCTCGCTTCTGGTGTCTCCTGTCTCTTGTGCATTGTGATTTTTATATTTTGTTAATGTGTAATTGCTTGATGACATAACTAATCAAAGTAGATACTAAGAAAAGGAATGCATATCAGTCACAAGTAATTACCATGATAAGAAATTCTATATTGTATCCGAATTTCAACATGGTATCAGAGCTATGGTAAAGACAGGAGCACTAAGCTGGACTAGGTGAACCAAGCTTTAAAGAAGAAAAGGACGAGCTAGCAAGGATTCATCTGACTTTCATGTGGCATACTGTGAGAAGAAGAGATCCAAATCATGTGTACATCTTCTGTGGAATATTCATACCTGAAGATTTTTTTTGGGCATGTGGCACCTCTTTCTCAGAACTATGATACCTTCCTTCCAGATCTGTTGCATCTCAGCTTCGGACCTGAGGCCTATTCCTCCTCGGCCCTATGACCTATTCCTCCTTGACCCTGTGACCTATAACCTCAGTCTTGTAATTTTACCTGTGACCTACACATGACCCTTGGGCTCATACTCTTGAACCTATGGAATTCCTTCTTGTGAAATGATCAAAGTATAATTGTAGATAGAGCTTGGCAGTTGAGCATGCTTTGAAGCATATTAGAGGCATCATTTGGGGTAACCTTGTGACAGTGGTTGAGGCAGGGTTGAAAGCATCTCTGAAGTAACTTGCAAGAACCATTGAAGACACTCCTTGTAAAGCCTTATTGAAAATCCTTATTGAAGTTATGGAACCTATTTGGAGTCTTCAAGTGTAGCAACCCTAGATTGATGAGTGACCTTAGATGATACTGTACCTATCATTGAAAGTTTCTGAAGTATTTATTGTAAAGATATGAAGAGTCTTGGAGACTCTTTGAAGCCTTGCCAAAACTAAACCTGATCTTGAAGCATATCCAAACGTGTGGTTGCAATTATGAACAGTCTGAACCTCTAGCGATACTCTGAAAAGACACAATTCTGTGAAGAATCTGTGGTGATACTCTATGATCAAAACTGTGTGTGACAATGATCTGAATTCTCTATGACAAAGATATTAATTGTGTAGCAACCCTAATTACCCATGACAAAGAAAATTTATGAATTGATGAGTTTCTCTATGGAAGAATTCAAAATTCCTTTCTGTGGCAACCTGAGGGTAGTTCTGTGGCTCAACATTATGACAATATATGTCTTTACCTCTTATATGTTTATGCGACAATGTCTGTACCTGACGGACGCTACGCCATAATATATGCGAAGGCCAAAAGTTTGAAGATCTAAAAATATAAAAGATCACCTTGTCAATAATATCTAATGGAAGGGACCGAAGCTATTGGGATCATCTTTGTAATTCTGGTAAACACCTTGGAAGAACTATGATAAGATAGACAATGTATGTGCAAAAACATTGTAGGCCATTTCTATGGTTCGCATCCTAGTTCAATGGTTGAAGATCTGAGGTATCTTTGTTGGAGAAAAACGATATATGTCAGCTAAAGTAGAGGCAAATAATCTATGTTGCAAAGTACAGATCTTTGCAAAGATGGACAGGTTAGGTTAAAAGAGGTATGTATATTCTTTACTCATTTGTAACCAATTACCTATGATGCTAGTCTCTAAGTCATGATTAAATCAGATAAAGCTAACAATCCTATTCTCTCTTAAAAAGTAGTAAAGGGTCTGTGTAGATATTAGAGACCATTGGTATGTTAGCATTCAAGTCCTTTCCTTGCATATGAAGGCTAGGTTTCTATGATTAAGAAATGAAATGAACTCCATATAGAAGGATTGTCAAATAACTTTTCTAGGGTTTTGTATTAGAAATTGCAAATCTAGGTTATGGAAGTTTTTAAAAGGATCTAGGGTTTTGTAAACCCTAACTAAGGTACAAATAAGAGAAACCCTAATAAAACCCTAGGACTAATCATTTCGCTGTTAGTAGAAACCCTAACTCTTGATAATGACAAGGTTGGTGAAAAGGTCCAAGATTGAGGAGTTGACCTTCCTCAAAAGATAAGTACTCTCCTTGGTTACTACTATTGCTATTGTCTTTGTGCTTTGCTTATTTATATTTGTTCCTCTATAGTCTCCTAATAAAGTTCAATAATGAGAACTATTCAAGACTTGACAATAGGTGAAAGAATGGAAAGAACATAGCAAAGCATGAAGATGGAAGATTGCAAAAAGAGAGAGCAGCTTGAAGGTTCTCCCAGTAAGAGGGAGAAGATCAAGTGAAGACAATTGCCTCAATTAGAAGAGTTATTCTAGATTTTGAAGAAGCTTCATGCTTAAAGAGGACTCGTACTTTGAGAAAGAAGGATTCTTGAGCCAAAGGAAATAATATTGACTTCAGAGGGAGCTGGAAGTAGAAATTGACATGAAGGATCTTACAACTTGGGACTTGAATTTACATCCATTGAATTGACAACGCTGATGTTGAAGAGAGAGAACCAGGAAGGTTGAAGCTCGTTATGATGTGATGCATATAGGAGTTCAGAAGAGCAAAGCACGAAGATGGAAGACTGCAAAAAGAGAGAGCAGCTTGAAGGTTCTCCCAGTAAGAGGGAGAAGATCAAGTGAAGACAATTGCCTCAATTAGAATAGTTATTCTAGATTTTGAAGAAGCCTCATGCTTAAAGAAGACTCGTACTTTGAGAAAGAAGGATTCTTGAGCCAAAGGAAGTAATATTGACTTCAGAGGGAGCTGGAAGTAGAAATTGACATGAAGGATCTTACAACTTGGGACTTGAATTTACATCCATAGAATTGACAACACTGATGATGAAGCGAGAGAACCAGGAAGGTTGAAGCTCATTATGATGTGATGCACATAGGAGTCGAGAAGCTATAGGAAATCTCTATGAAAGAACATGTATGTATTGATGAAGTTACTTTTCATGGACGAAGATGATATTTTTAAGACAAGCTTAGGCTTGTGGACATCTCCTCCCTATTGAGAGGCAGTGAGGATCTCCTCCTTGGTTGAGAGGGAGTGAGTGTGGACACCGTGTTCCCCATGTAACAAGTACTATGGCCAGGACTAACAACTTTAAGCCTAGTGCATGAACACGAGTAGGGAGTGTGGTGGATTGGATAAGCATTTGGGACCGATATTCTTTGAGGATATGTAATGTGACCAGGACTAACCACTGTAATTCAAGTACATTGATCTAAGATAATAATAGCCTTGAGGATCGACATTTCCTAGTGTCAAGTATTGTAACAAGTGGATTAGGAAATGGTTCTGTGAGGACATACCTTGGTGAACACCTGAGTGGGGTATGTGCCTTGAGAGGCGGTGGTGTCCAAATTTATGCCTCCCAGCATAGTGGAGAGATGGAACTTACTTATCAAGGCCTTGGTATTTTGACAATGCTGGCTATGATGATGTAAATTATCATTGATGGTTATCAATCCAGATCCTTTCTTATAGAAGTTCTCAACTTGAGAATATCCTGGTAAGTCATTATGAATACCTCTCTACTTAAGAGGGAGTGTTGGAATTGTAACTAGGTTTGGTCTTCATAATTATCGTATTTGTATTAATATTGTTTCTTGTAAAAACAAACACAAAAACTATTATTATTATTATTATTTTTATTATAAAGCATGTTCTTCATGCTTTTTTTTGGTCAAAAGAAAAAGTCATAGTGCATATAGATAAGTGTTCATTGTGCATTTTTATCGTATTTATGTGCCATGTGTTATAACTACCAACTATTTTGCTAAAAACCCTAGCTATGGTTTGGTATTTATGTATTTGTATTTTGTTGTGCATGAATGTATTGTGTTGTATTTAAACCCTAATTTCCCTGTCCACAAACGCTAGTTGCAGAGTGGAAAATGGCGATGTGGATCATGGGCTTTGTTGATTAGGGTTTTTTGTGTTAATTATAATTGTTGTGCCTGACTTCAAATTAATATGTGTAAACCCTAAATACGGTATGAATGTTATTCGCTAAGGCATTATGTTGTTTATTTGTTAATTATACACATTTTAATGATTTCACTGTTTCAGAGCTAGGGTTAATGCCAATTAACATAATTACATCAAGGTTTTCACAGAGTTGCAGGGGCACTAGTATTGAGCCAAGGTTTAATAATGAAAATAAGAAATTATGTGCTTCCGCGGGGACAATTGATAAATTAATTGGTGAATTCTGTTTTTTGGTTTAGTAGCGTCGCTCGGCCAGGGGTCGGGGATGTTACACATGGGAAATAATTATATGTCAAATGAGGAATATACATGTTTCGGTCCTCAAGGCACTCCTTAGACAAGAAGGCTTGACATGTCACATGTCACATTCTAATTCTAAGCTCAACATGTCACATATAGGAATTGATCTAGGGTTGGGAGGATAACAACATTTCTCCCAACCACCTGAGCTAAACCCAATTGACAGATTGTTTGAACTTTATATAGGTAACATTTAATTTTATTAAAACTTTAAAATTTTATAATATTATTTTGTTTTTATTTTTTAGATGAATATTTATGGATATTAAAGTTTTAGTATTTTGTTGAATATGTTTATTTAATTATTAAAACAAATTAAATTAGTAATTTCAGTATTGTAGTGGTTCTCGAAATATAAGGTTTTAATTGTAGATTTTAATATAATTGGGAATTGTTACTTGTATATCTCTCTCTCTCTCTCTCTCTATATATATATATATATATATATATATATATATATTTATTTATTTTTTTATACGAGGAAAAAATCATAATTTTATTCAACATGAAACAAGGAACAAAATTACTTTTTGTAGACACTGAAAGCGGTTGGTCATAAAACCTTTCAACTAATGAGCAAAAAAATGAAACCTGTAAAAATTACATAAATAATGTTGAAGGTGTGATAAAAACCACTCAACTTCTCCTTTTCGCCTTTCCTTTTCTAAACCTTTTGCCAGACCCCAAGTCTGGGATCAACTATTACCATTGCCAATTCATTTCCAGTTGTCTGCAAAGGGGCTTCTTTGTCTGAGTTCGAGCTTTCTTAGAAATGAGTTCTCTTTATACCCCACATACCCTTTTCCTCTTTCTGCTGCTCTGATGCTTGGATCTCTACTAATTCGATGCTCTTTTGACTGTTGGTTGCAGATACAAACTTATCCACAACACCCCATTTGCTTGGTTACCATGTTGGGTCTGTGCATCCGTATTTGGATGGTTCTCCATGGTATCCTCTTCTTATTTTGAAAGGTGAGGGTTGGATAACAGCAATCCCTTTG
This sequence comes from Pinus tabuliformis, assembly GCA_031772625.1. Taxonomy (NCBI): domain Eukaryota; kingdom Viridiplantae; phylum Streptophyta; class Pinopsida; order Pinales; family Pinaceae; genus Pinus; species Pinus tabuliformis. The sequence continues at coordinate 741,353,106 of CM062819.1, read as the reverse complement.
GCTTATGCGCCTACCTATTTTTCCTTTTTAATATCTTTTTTGCCCGTGGGGGTGTGTTCCGCGAGTGTCTTGTTTGAAAACAAATTAGACATTTGAATGCCATGATCTCGTAATGTAATAATTGAGTGCATTAAAACTTTTTGTGCTTAAGTTGAATGCATTCAAGTAGACCTTTGTTGAGGTCTATCTCTACACAAATTTTGGTAAAAGTAAAGGTACCTTCTTCTGTTCTGTCAAGGTCCCTCTTTTTGAATTTTCCAAGAGTATTTCCAATATCCTCTAAGACCTGATGGTGCCATAAAGGAAGAGGGGGATTGGGTAGTTTCACCCAATGTTGTGAAAAGCGCGAGCGGGATTAAATCGGCGCAGGGAACGAATCGGAAAAATCGGGAAAAAAGTGGGAAAAAATCGTTTGGTACAAAAATATTCATTTTTTTTCAATTTTTTTGATATCTAAACCATCTACAACATAAAATAAATACATTGACACACAAATATGATAGAAAAACTAATATATAAGATGTTTAATATCATTTCTAGCGCTAAAATCACACATAACATTGAATCATGTCCTGAATAGTAAGTCCTGACTCCTGAGTCCCAACTCAGCCTCAAAAAATCAACAAAAAAGATGATAATGTATCTCATCATGTCATAATGTCATATACAATAAAATGAGGTCTAATCCTACTGATTTCCTTTGCCCCTCTTGCGAGAAAATGCCACAACTTTCCCTTTCCCTCTAGATGTAGATGCTGGTGCTTGTGCTGGTGGAGATGGCAGTGGAGTCTGATGTGCTCTAGAAGCTGAAGAACTAGAAGTAGGAGCTATAGGAGGTAGACCACGTCCTCTACTGGTGGCAGGGGTAGTCCGAGCAGGTGGTGTCACTTGGAAACATTACAATCTCCCAATCCTGAAATCCTGAAAAACTGATAAGTCTGCTGGATTTTAAATGAAATCTAAAATTCTACTTTCTCCATATGAAATCCAATGAGGCTGGAACCACTCTCAAACATCCTGAGTCATTTCATGGTAATGTTAAAAATTTAAGTAAAAGGATGAAAATGAAGATTAAGGAGAATGTCACTTTTACTTTAAGAATTTAACATTACCATGAATAGCATATCCATACTAGGGCCTAGACTTGATCATTAAGCTGCCGCACTAAAAAATTATTTGTTTCTTTCAAAAAAATTGCATGAAAAAACCCAAATGACCAAATAAAAAACCAATTTTTTTTTTATAAAATCGTGCTGTCCTGGCAAACCCGAGCTTTTTTTGGAAAAATTGCGTTTTTCGAAAAAAGCATGTTTTTTTCGGAAAAATCGGCAAAAAATAGCCGATTTTTTCGTGTAAAAAGCGCGATTAAATCGGCGCAGGAAAAAAGCGCGATTTAATCGTGCTTTTCACAACACTGGTTTCACCCATACCGACCTTGTTGAACGATCATGTTTGTAGCTTCGAAATATGGGAACCTTAGGGTAATGAAGATCCTAGCTCTGCCCCAAAACCATGGCCCCTCATTTAGGACATTCTCCAGATCTTTTTGTGCATTGAATTTAATAATGAAGAAACCTTTGGAACATAAATAGATATCAGAGTTGGGGGTCCATGTAGAGAAAACCCACTAGTGTAATGCATTAGATTTGGGCTAAAATCCATTGAATCTGCATATAACAACCCTGGATTAGAGATCAGAAAACAGATAATTTACTTGTGAATGATTAATTTCCATGGATGGTGCTTGTTCCATTTGTTCTACAACGTAGGGTCCAGGGTTGTTTTGAACTTGATTTGATGGGATGGGGGCCTTCCCTTGCACCGCATCCTTGAAGGAGGCAAATCCATTGGGGTTTCTGGAACATGCAATGTCCTTGTAAGATATTGAGGCGCCTAGCTTCCTGGTACGTATAGCTCTGCCACATAGCCATGCAAGCATAACAATGGTGGAGTTTCTTGGGATACCATATCCATGCGATGGGGGGAAATCCTTTAACTACTTCCCTTCGTGTAATAGACACTGTGAAGACCTTGAGATGCCAATCCGCTGCTCTATCTTCTATTTTACATCCACCACAAGATCATATTCGGTCACCCATAAAAGGATCGAGTTCCCGCTTAGGGTACTAACAAATATCTGGAAACTCTCCAGATCCATCTTTTCAAATTGTGATCCTTCAATTTGAGGAAAAATGAGTTGAAAGAAACACTAACGGGTGTGAAGAACTCGATCTACAAACCATGCATTCTTGCAAAGCTTCCTTGCCAAGATAGAAACCATCAAACCACTGCTAAAGATACAGGTTATGGATTCCTTGTTTAAAAACAATTCCTTGTCAACTGTATTGTGGATGATCCATTTGCTTTTGCGGTTTGTGGAGAGACTTATCCGCATTCCATCAGAGAATGATTGGTTCAACCAATAAGATAACCCTTGATCCCCCATCACTTGTCACTTAGACGGAAGCAAGGGTCTGAGCCTTCGCTCTATGGCTCATGATCGACGACGATATCCCAAAGAAAACCAACGAACAGTGAAACCCTAGCACAACTTGTATTCTCCATGACTCTACTTCTTCAAGAATTTAATATATTAACTTAATAAAGTCTAATATACTACAATATAAATACTATACAACAATTTCATAACATAGTAGGAGTCAGATTGGTCTCCAGTTTGTTTGAAAAATATATTAATCTAAAATAACTTTTATATTTTTTAATATTTAATATATTGTTATGAAATTGTCGTTTCTTTCAAATCTGGGAGAAACTTCTAACCATTTTGGACACCCGTACCCGCATTCCCTTGTTCTAGAAACTCATGCCACATAGATTAAGAAAAAATGACCTATCTCTATTCCTCAAATACTTGGTGGAAGGGTTTAGCTCAACAAGTCACAATGAAGCAAATACCAATAAACTAACTTAGCATAGGAACATTAATTGCATGTAACATAATAGAAAGATAAAGCAAACTAACTTACTTCACCATGCAACACCCAAGATCCACTAAAAGGTGCAATGAATAGCTCAAGTGATGTATCTCATCCCATAAGTCATGTCTCATCACCAAAACAACCCTCTCAAGTCCCAATGTCACCCTCCAAAAGGTTTATGCCATCATCATATTGATGTTATCAAGCTAGGGCATGACATCATCATAGTAGAAGGTGCAAAATCCCCTCCAAAGGGGTCCCAAGTGATCATCATCCTCAACCATCATCAAGAGAAGAGCAACATCAATCACCAAGGTATATTGCCAACTTGTTGGCATCCTATCATCTCTTGGTTTCACTTGATCTCTAACCAATGTCCAAGCCTAGATCATCAACATGCAAGGTCTTGATGCTGAGGGAGGGTGTCATCAACTATGGCAAGTCAACCTTGTAGTCAATACCCTTTAGAAGGTGCCTAACATCCTCTGTTAAAGTGCTCTACGCCATCATCTCATCTTTGAAGTGCTAGAGAAGCATCATATCATCCCTCAAGGGATCTTGGTCATCATGGGTACAAGAAGCATAAGAGCAACAAGGTGGATCATTTTCAATGTCAAAGCTATCAAAGTATTTTACACTAGTATCATCTTCAAATGTCTTAATAGCTTATGATTAATTACATGTTACCATACGTAGGTATGGGGGGGGGGTGTATCTTGTGACCCTATTAAGTGCTTCCAACCCGAAGGAGAGGAATAGTTCCTAGGTTGACCCTTTCGAATGATAGATGCAAGTGATAGGTGTTATGGCTTGGGGCTTACTTCGTGAATGGTGTCATTGTCTTATACTAGGTTATGTAAAACCATTGTCTGTGAGTGCCTTTGTAGGGGGAGTGCTTAGCTTCTTGAATTACCTTCCCTTGCCTTTGTTTTTTCTAGTCCCCCAATTTGCCTTTTTTTTTCATTTGACGTGACTTGCTCAACAAAATTTGTTGATTTATCATGTAATAATGATGATATAACCCCCCTTTAATGATGGGTAGTTTATTCTGTCATTGGGACCAGTATGTTTTTTGAGAGTTCCTTTTACTTTGATAGGTGTGATATGCATGGATAATATTGGGGATGAGTGGCTATATAAGAGGGCGTATAGCTCAAGTTATAATTGGCTTTTTATTGTTGCACATCCTTTGCCATTTTTTTGCATTTTAAAGTTTGGCTTATGCTTTTTCATTTCTTACAGTTGCATCAACCTCGCGTATTTCCAACCATGTGTTCTCATAGTACAAGGCCAACAAAGAATCAATGCGAGCAACTAACAACAACTAATCAAAATATTAGATAATGAAATGAGGGGAATGTTGTCAAGTGTCAAGTATGAATAACATGTAACACTACCATCATTAGGACCTCCTATTTGTGCCCTTATAATGAAAGAAAGACCCTAAGGAAGGTCACATTAGACTAGGGGGAAATGATAATTGCCAAGGTGAAGTAAGGGAATAAGTACACCACCAAAAGTGGTCTAAAATCCAGTTTCAACACATGATCCATAATAGAATGCTTTAAACATTATTTGAAAGCACTTGAATGCAAAAATGGTTAATGTACTTCACAATTGATGACCCACCTTCATTGGATGAGTAGCCTAGACTAAAATATGTACCGATCGATGAAAGGGCATGAGGCGTTTGAGGCTGGCTATCTCTGGATCATGGTAGGGGTTGCTTGCTCGAAAATTGCATGATAGGAGATTTTTTTTTCTCCTAGGGTTCTCATGCATATAAATGTGTAATAGTCCCATTAGAGGAGATTAGAGAGTTTAGATTGGAATTTTAAATCTAGCTTGTGAAATTTGAAGAAGACAAGGCTATGAAAAGGAGATGCTTGTAGCATGTTTTTAAGACTCTAGAATCTAGAGGCCATTTAGAACCTCATTGATTATGTATTTTGTTACTGATATGTATTGCACTCGATGCCATTTTGAAAGTTTTTGATATGTTCACCCTTGCATGGTATATGATTCTATGAATGAACAAAATTTGCATGTTGTTGTCTCTAATGGTTTGGAATCTTTAGAATGTGTTGTTTTCATTAAAATTTAAATATTTTATGTATTTTTTAGTAAATTGAACAAATTGGTACAAGTCTAAGTTTATGTTGACCCTTGATCAATTCCTAGTCGAGGACGAGTTTTAAAATCCTTGCTAAGTGTAAGTGGAGGTTTTATTGTGGAGATCAATTTGTTGCAATTAGTCATAGTTGTTGGATTTTTATTGCCTGCGAATGTTTATGAAGAAGGTTTGAAATTCATTGTTTGATTGACCATATGGGTTTTGGTATGTGCAATTTTGAACCTTACCTCAGTTGATGGAACTAGTTATGTCTTGATCATGAGCAATGGTGGTTGAGATAGAAGGGGAAATAAAACGTTTTTTGAGAGGGTTGTGAAAATTGCATTATGGGTTGAGTAGCTTTGTTCAACTTAAGCTCAATCTTATATGTTAGTTGGAAGGCATGTTCCAATTAAGAAATGGGGAAAATCTCTTGTTCTATTATGATACAAGGAAGCAAACCAAAAATATATTTTGCAAAGAGGTTCCTTAGAGTCTCTTAACTCAAGTTTGATGGAGAGTATCTTGAAGGCTTTAATGAATTGTTGAACAATTTGTCTAGGGGGTCTATTTGAGTTGTAGCCATAGAGCCAACATGGCATCCTTGTACCTGGACGATAGGACTACTTTTGAGCCATTGCCTTAAGTCATCCCAACTTAACCTCAATCTTATATGCTGGTTGGAAGGCATGTTCCTAAGTTGCACTAAAATGGATACAGGAACATATACGGATATGGGGTTTGAAACAGATACGATAAATTTTCAAAAAATCTGGATACGATATGACAAGGAAACGATACACATATACATGAATGGTAATATGAAATTTTTATTTTGTTATATATATATATATATAGATATTTTTATTTTGTTATATATATATATATATTTTTTTTTAATTTTGTTATATATATATATATGTATATTGTAACAAAATAAGAATTTCATGTTACCATTTATCTTTTAGAATCTAGATTCTATATCTAAAAATATATAATCAATTATCATCTATCACTGTCATCAATTCAGCGTAAACACTGTCATCATCATTAATGATTATTCTAACACACATGATTCAACATATCATCAAGTTTATGTTTCAAATTTCAATCATCAACATGACAAGTTACAACATCATCACCAAAATTAATAATGCACGCTACGTAATACAAAGTACAAAATGAACTGTGACTGGTAGTCTACTATCATTATTCATAATTCATATGGCATATTAGGGTATTCAATAGTCACTGTTCAATAGTTTAAAAGACCATCATAAATTACATTTACATATCATCAAATATGTCTTCGTTCCTGTCACTAAGTACCACACCCTCTCCAGAAGTGGGAGCAATTCTTCCATGTCCACTTGAAGATCCACCTATTGGTGCCTCCTCATCAAACAAAGTCATAGAAGATCTGACACTCAACATTGTATCCAAGTCAGGAAACTCTTGTTCCACATCCCATAGTTTGGCGGCCCCAAATTTGTATTTGTCTCTCTTGTGTGACATAAGGCGAATGTTTGAATGAACATACACTAGTTCCTCAACCTCGTTAGAGCCCAATCTGTTATGCTTCACTGAATGGATGAAGCCATATGTACTCCAATTCCTTTCTGCTAAAGAGGAACTAACAATCTGTGACAAGATCCTGATGGTCAATTTTTGGATTTGTGGAAGTTCCCCACCGTCAATATCAAAACCCCAACCCTTTGATCCCACAAAATGAGCAAACTCGGAACGAATCCAAATCCCAATTTCAAGATCTACAAAAAGCTTTCTAAAAGCCTTTTTAAATCCTTGTGAGACTTCTAGCCTCTAGGTCTTTGTTTGGTGCAGTGCTTTCTGGATCACTTAGCAATTCTGTAGCATAAGTTTTTGGATTCACTACATAGTCCTTCTCCTTGGCATTTATTACCACCCTTATCTTCTCTATCATGGAATCAATGCTGTCATACACCTCTACCAAATTAAGCATATCTATGTCAAACAGGTGGAGAAAATCCACAATTGGCTCGGTAAATGCCACGAGGTATCCCACCATTCATCATCAACAACCAACCTTTTCATTTCTTGTGCTCTATCAGATTGGGATATCCTCCATTGTTTCCAAAGAGAATTGCATACCATTGATTGTAATGCTTCTTTCACTTGCATAAGCCTTGTTAAGACTATGATGTGAGAAACAAAACGAGTCTCGACAACCTGCAAGTGCCAAATTGCCAATGTTTCAACTTTCAATAAATTAAAAATCATAATTTGATTGAATAACTATTATGATTCACTAATCTTGATATTTGAGAATCCAATTTACATATTTGAATTTAGAGTCACATAAATTAGAATTTATGAAATAAACTTTAAATTTAGGTACCTTAAGGAGCTCCAACTTTAAATTTGATGTTTTTTAGGTGTTGTGAGTGTCTTTGTGATTGGGTGGGGGCATGTTCCTCCATGTGTGCCTCAATTAACATAATATTTTGTGTGTTTGTAAGAGTAGTTTGGGTCTTGAGGTAAGCCTTCAGGTTATGAATTTGGGAATCCAACTTATTCGCATTTAGACTCTATCAATTTTTGAATAGATATTGTGATGTCTACTTTAGAGGTTTGCTTGGCAACAGGTATACCTATAGGTATATGATGTTGTGGGAATGGTGTCAGTCTTAGTTGTTGTGTGGTCATTGGTAGTTGGAAGTTGGAACATGGTCATTATTTCATGCATCATTTTGGTGTAAAACCTAATTTGTTGTTGTTGGATATCAATCTGCTCCATTAACAGTCGACTTTATTGACATTGTTGCTTGTGTATTTTCTATGTAAAGCATTGAATGAGAGTGGAATCTTGATAACTATGTTGCAGGAAACATGGGACCCCCCATGTACTTGCCGTGCTTAGGTACACAAACCCCAAAATGCAGTTGAAATTCATTTCAGGTGCTAGACCCCATGTTTCAGTGTTTGTACATTGCATTTCGGTCTATACAACACATGGGGTGGTATAACATGCTTGTGTGGCTCATGTGGGCCAAACACATTATTTAAAAAAAATAATAATTTATGAGTGGGGTAGCCTAGCATTCAACCCTAGGTCCCTATTGATGCTATGTAATTAATGGTAATTTGAATGACATTCTCCTTTATCTTTCATTTTTATCCTTTTACCATCAATTGTTTTAAGATGTTTGAGAGTAGTTCCAACCTCATTGAATTTCATACGAAGAAAGTAGAATTTTAGATCCCACTCAAAATCCAACAGAGTTAGAAGTTTTTAGGTTTTCAGGATTGGGTCGGATTGCAACATTTCCATTGGATTCTGTTGTGTACAAGGGTATGGGACTAACATTTAGTCAAGAGCATCAAGCCCTCTATGTACTTTGATGTTGGTGGCATTGATTATTGAACTCCTTTATCAAGACCCTAGTAAAAGTGTAACTGTCTCACACACACATGGATCATTTCCTTGTTTCTTGATTTGGGTGGGTTCATGTTTCCAATGCGTTCTCGTTTTAGATACACATTTTTGTTTCCCCATACCATGCAACTTAGCTTGAGAACCATTTGAGTTGCTGCAAAATTACAACTGAAGGAGAAACATGGCGTACTGTGGAACAAGATGAATGCACAGGTAGGAATCTCACTGGAGAATGTTCCTCATAGGTTAAATCTACTAGAGTTACAAAGAAAAATACAAGGTAGGTGAGTGATCATTTTTGACTAAGTCAACTATGAGTTGTATACATTGAGGCATGTGAGATACAAAATAAAAAATACAAAAAGGATAATATACAAACATAACATTGCGGTAAATCCACTAAGAAATATTCAAGTCTCATGATGCCACTTCATTGCTCTTCGAGTTCTTTTGCATGTTTTATGCTTATATTCTTTCCACTTATGTAGATTATCAAAACATCAAAATTTCCTCTTTTTAATATATTAAATTATGTTTCAAAATAACTATCTTTAAAGACATTAATCTTGCCTTCTTGCATTCTAAGACTATGATTCTTCTCTTTCTTGAAAAGATAAATTGAGCAACATTTTCGTTGATCTATTTTGAGATCTTCGTACTGTTGCAATGTACAAATTTAAGGTGCATACGTTCATAAAGACAATGGTGGAGAGATAAGATAAGCTAATTTTATTAGTATCCAACTAATTACTACAAAAGTCTTTTATTGGCACTAAAAGAGTACAATTAGTGCCTTGTCAACGTTGAAATATGTAACTAGGTTTGGTCTTCATAATGACATATGTAATCATTATTTTATATAAAGAGAAAATTATAATTATTATTGTCATTCTTGAGGCATGGGTTTCATGCTCAAGGTTATTTGATTTATAGGCCAAACACCCATTTAGAGCTTCTAGGGCTTGTCTTTGAGTAAACAAGTCATAAGAGTCATTGTCATGTATGGAAGACCCTTTTGGGCATGTTGCATATTGTAAAGAAAATTATTTGAGTCATAGAAGACCCTCCAAGACAAGTCAAACATGCTACAAGTCGGCCTTCAAGGGAGATCATGTCGGCTCTCAAAGTGACAAGTCGGCCTTTTGGAAGCACTGTTCAACCACCTTAAGAAGCTATATATAAGGCAGATCTCGACCTCATTTGGGGGGGAGGAATCAAGCGAAAAGAAGTTCGATAAAAGGCACAAGAAGACAAGGATAGTCAACGAGGAAGAGGAGAGACAAGAGGAAGGAAGAACAAAGGTTTAGAAGCCTATTTTGGAACAAAATCACTCACACATGTGACTGCAACTAGGGTTTTATTATGTGCGTAATTGTAGACCTCAGAAGGAGCCAAAATCAACATTCAAAACATAATAAGAGCAAGCTGAATTCACAAGGAGAGAGATCCAAAGCAAGCAAAAGAAAGAAGCCTCATAAATTTGCCTGAAACTACCCACATGTTCTAGGTTGCAGAAATTGATGGAGGACGAGAATTACAAGTTGAAATTGCAATTAAGTTGCATGTATGAAAATCTTGGTAAAAGGAGAATTTGAAGCTACTACAAGGCAAGTTTGACTTGGGTTGACTTTGTTAAAAGGAGGTGCTGCAAGGAGAAGTTTGACTTTGTCTTGGAGAGGTCTTTGTCAAGGGTCATAGGTCTTGGAATTCGTCATTTGAAGTTCTATAAGAAGATAAGAATTCTTACAGGTTTTCCTCTCAAGAGGAGAGGTTTTGGCCTTGGCTGATAGCCTATATCTTGTGTCCTCTTGTCTCATTGATCTTTCATAGTTTGGTAGCTGTTTGATGATAAAATAATAATAATAATCAAGTGAAAGAAGAAGCTAGTGAAGTTAAGTTAAAAATACATCATAAGCAGTTATCAAAGTAAGAGAAACCACCTAATCTAGTTGCCCTTAGATTTCTCAATATGGTATGAGAGGTAAGGTGACTACAACAAGGAAAGATAGCGTGAAGAAGACCGACCAATTGTAGAAAGATACATACGGGCTGAGCAAACTAAGGAGCATCTAGAGGGACCATCCATCACATCACAAAGATCACATCATCACATTTTAAGGAAAAGAATACCTTAAGGACCCCACCTCCACTCAAAGAAAGAAGGACTTCACATTTGAAGCATCTTGAAGCCTCCACATTCTACATTGTCATCCAAGGAAGCAAGAAGAAGCATTGCTATCATCATCAAATAAATCAAGGTGATCTCCCTCTCTTTGAAGAAAATATCACATCTCAAGCATATTCGAAGAAAGACATCTCTAGAAGAAGAATAATTGCCCTCTTCAAGGAAGCAAATGATCCAGGTGGATGTTGGTGGTCACCCACCTATCCCATTTGGACCCCCACAACTGTCTCTTTCAGTCTTTTCAGTTTCCTAAATTGTAGCACAGTTTACTATTTTTAGTAGTTTTTCGGGTCCTGAACTTTCGGAGCCGTTTTGAGGCCCTAAACGACGTTTTTTTGGGAATCACGGACCCATGTTGCCTCCCAAAGTGGTAGTACTTGGATAGATCTTTCTAACGAGCTATCGTACGCGTCAAACGGAGATCATATGCCAAAGTTACGACCCCGGGAAATTGATGTACTAATTTACCCAAACGGGGCCCACAATTTGGCGTTTCATCTTCTAGGGTTAGGTTTCGGGATGTGAAGGGTTTTCCATTGTTTCTCAACAATAAATAGGCCTTTGAGCCTCATTGTAACGGGGAGTTCGGAACAGTTCAGAGGCATGTAGCCGCCACTTCTCTCCTCAGAGATAAGCTACCATCGCCCTAACTGGTTTCTTTCCACTTCTGGTTGTAAGCATATTTCAGTATTTTCCATTAATGAAATGAAGTATTATTTCCGCTGCATCTTTGTGTATATGGTTATCTCTGTAATTTGTTGCGTTCCTGTTTAAATCCGGATCAGCAAACATCATTAATCATCATCAAAACAAGAAGACATCCAGTTGAAGATATTATCGTCAAAGGAGCATCTTCACTTGACAAGTAAGTATCTTTATATCTATGTTTGAATCTACTATCAAAATGACTTCATTATGCAAGGAAATCTATATATTGGTTGGGTCATCAAATTTCCTTGCATGGAAGAAGAGGACAGGTTTGGTCCTCATGGATAATGAAGTTGTAGAATATGTAAAGGGCTCCATCTCGAAACCATCTGAAGAGAAAGCTCAAGCATTATCAAAGAATATGAAAGGGGAAATAACGGCTCAAAGAATCCTTATAGAATCAATCAAGGATTCACTCATCCCTTATGTAGCAAAGATGGAGACATCAAAAGAAATCTATGAGAAGTTGGTAGAACTATTTCCGTAAGCACTGTAGGAGAAGTGATATCTTTGAGAACTGAGCTATACAAGACAAAGGTATCAAAAGAAGAAGGGATAACCTCATACCTTATGAGGGTGTCACAAGTAAGAGATCAATTACAAGAGTTAGGGAAATAATGCCTAATAAAGAAATGACCACTGTTGTGCTCAGTGCACTACCGATGAATGGGGCAACTTTGTATCAAGTATCTATGGAAAGAAGGAAGGCACCCCATTTAGTGAACTTTGGTCATTATGTAAGATTGAAGAAACTAGGTTGAAAGCAATAAACAATGTTGGATCAAATGAACAAGTTCAAGCATTTGCTGCCATGGATAGGAGAAAAAGAAAGTTTGGGAAGTTTGGTCCTCAGAAAAAGAAGAAGATCTAATGCTATGGATGTCAGGAATATGGGCATTTGAAGAGAGATTGTCCTAAACTCAATAAAGGCAACAAGAAAAGGAAAGAAATGAATGAAGCCCATATCACTGAAGAAGTAGAAGAACCTGAGAAATCCAGGAAGGAAGAAGGGATAGATCTTCATTATTAAGGTCTCTTACACATTTTATCTTCAAGTACATAACAAGGAGAAGTAGGAGGTGAAAAGACCTCTACTTATGGTTAAAGATTGTAGTCAGGATAGAAAGCATTGTAAGTATGGCAGGATGCATCATATTAGAAGCATAGGATTGAAGCAGAAAAGAGTTCATGACATCATTATAGAAGCTTGAAAGAATAGCTGAAGTAGAAGCCTACATGGTTGTAGTAGTCATCACGATTGAAAGGAAGTAGCTCATGGTATCCTCATTGAAAGCATGAAAAGACAACCGAAATAGTAGTATATATGGTTGGAAGAAAATCATCTAGCATGATAGAAGATAGAAAGGTCATCACACATCATAATTATTAAGGAGTATTTGGAGAATGAGGATCATTGAGATCCTTCACTAGAATCTTTATAAGAAGATTCACCTCTACTTGGAAGAAGCAAGTGTCTCGCTAATAGTCTACATTCCACCTTGTGTGGGATCCATTGTTTAGAAGGATGATGATATGGTGACAAAGGAGTTCAGCATGTCGAGGTTATTTGGGAGCGGGTGCGATAATGGGGTGCAAGAGCGACATTCTTAGAAGTTCCCGGTTTGGGAGTGATTCAGGGAGTGATTTTTATATGATATATATATTTTTTATATTTTGATGCATATATGTCAACAAAAGCATGTAGAATGATGAATTAGATATAAAAAGCATAAAAAACATAGATTGAACCGTATAACGACAATCATCTAGAAGTTATAATCTTCATCAACCACGTCCACAAGTTAGTAACATAGTAACATACAACATATTGAGTCTCATGATTAATCAATCTTAAAGTTTCAAACTTTCAAAATTCAATATATAACATTTATCATCATTGATCACCAAAGTTGTACTTGTAAGCTAAGTGCAACCATTACAACAAATAATATCTAACATAAAATGAACTGTTATAAAATGAAACAACTTTCAACTTTCACGAAGCATCATATTCATAATTCATTACCAATGAGTTATAATTGCCAACTTCAAACGTCAAACTTAAATTGTAATATATTGTTTATAAAAATATCATAATAAATATGAAAGAGTCAACAGTTATAAAGACTACTAGAAACTAGAAAAGACAAATAAATCTATTATCTATTGCTAATGCTTGGGCCTCTTGCCGCCATAGGAAATGCCTAATTGTTTAGTCTTGTTGGAAAATCAGGATCTTTGTCATTAATATCACCCTCTAAGCATTAATATCGAGAGGTATCTTTTTCATTACCTCTGGATCTGTGTAGGGATCTTTGTCATCAATATCACCCTCTAAGCATTAACATAAGATAGAGAAAACATAGCATGTCAAGTCGAGATTTTGTTTGAGTGATGGGTACATTTTTAGTAGGGTCACGATAGAGGAGTTTGACAACCAATGTCACTAACATCAAGGTACATAGAGGGATTGGTGCTCTTGATTAAATATGAGTTCCATACCTTAATACATGACAAAATCCAATGGAAACATTGCAATCCCCCCAATCTTGAAATCCTGAAAAACTGATTAGTTTGCTGGATTTTGAATGAGATCTAAAATTCTACTTTCTCCATATGAAATCCAACGAGGTCGGAACCACTCTCAAACATCCTGAGTCATTTCATGGTAATGTTAAAAATTTAAGTAAAAGGATGAAAATGAAGATTAAGGAGAATGTCACATGTTTATGTTTAGATCCCTTTCCTAACTCCAATTCATCCAAAAGAGATTAATATTCCGGAGTGAAGTAATTTGATGGACATGAGGTGTAAAATTTAGCTGATGCCTGTACAAGGAGGTCTTCCCTCCTCTGTCATGGCATATAGAGTCAAAGTAGAGGGAATTTACCATTTCTTAGATATTGCATTCTAAGAGTGCATCAATGTCAATTCTATGGCTAGTGCCTGAAATTTGGTTGAAAATCCCCTAGGTCACTGGGGCTGATGAGTCACAGGTAGCTAATGTACAGATTTTTTTTTGAGTGAGAATTTTGCCAAAACAAAGGCAATATAGAAAATAAATCTTTTTAGTGAGCTCAAATGACCATGACTTACTTTTTAGAGTTTATTATTTTACTAATAGAAAAGTATCTTTTAAAACCACAATTGCTGTTTATTAATCTGTTATGATTAAGAATTTTCCATCTTTCTCAGTGGCTGGCAATTATATTATTTATTGCTTAATTAATAATTATTACTTCAACCAGGAGGGCTTAGACTCTGGACATGGTGGTTTATGTTTTGAAGTTTGAAATCAGGATATTGATTTATTTATAACTACTTTTCATATCCTTATTTAGTTTCATGTATAGTAGTTGAGTTACTAAAACGCGTTCTTGCAGATATGTACCCTCATTTATACCTACTGGATTGGCAGTTACATCTAATAAATCAAAGGATCCAGAGAAAAAGGTCAAGTATTCTAAAGCCAAATATTATTGAATAGTTGAGAATCTCAAGAGTAGTAGAAATTCCCTTTGAATTTTGTGGTTCTCTGGTCAGAAATAGTCTTTGCTCTTTCAAAATTTTGTTACTCATACTTGTGAAAGTATTGGAATTTTCGCTTATGTAGGCATGGAGAAGAGAGACAGGCCATTTAAGGTGGTGTGGCATGTTAAGACATTGCTATTTTAGGCAGCTTGTAAGAGCTATTTAGTATGATATATTAATTAAATATTGTGAATTTGCATGTTCTCTGGACTGCAGAAAGAAGAAGAAAGACCAAAGGAAAGGGAAAAGGGGAGGTTGCGCAACATTGACAACTTCATGGAAGAACTAAAGGCTGAGCAAGAGTTGAGAGACAAACGAAATCAGGAACGTGGACATCGACAAAGGGAGGGGAGGCAAACAGAAAATGCAACGGTATGCAGCAATTTTTGTTTTGTAACTTGCAGGTTTATTTTGTTAATCTTTTTTTTGTGGACAATAAAATTTTGAAAATTCTTTCTATCACCCAAGTGTTGGGACATAATATTTATTTTTATGTTGTAAACACAAGTTTTAGGATTTAATGTTAGCAATAATTGTTAATTTTGTTAGGTATGCCAAACAAATATGATGATTAAAACCTAACTTACTAGGAAACAGAAACAGATATGGATCTGGATTCGGATATGGATACAGATCCACCAGATTTTTGAAATTAGCCAGGATCTGGATACAGTGGGGAAACGCCATGTAAAAAAAATACACTAATATTTTTTTAAAATAATTTTAGAAACATATTCAAAGTTAAAAATCAAAACTATTCATGAATGACAACATTGAAACTGAAATCATTTGTTAATTTATAAATTTGAAAGATTGAAATCATGGTGCACCGTGCTTTGTACAAAAATGATAACTGTTAATACAAAATTGAGTGTCTCATCAATGATCACTCTATTGATATGATGATGTATAATAGGTCTAACTACATGTCAAAAATGGCTCTATATCCTCATCAATTGGATATTTCAACTCTACCTCTTAATCAACCTGTCATCGTCCTTGACATTTGGCTTAAAATCTAAAAATTCCCATCTAGTTACAGTTGTAAATGAATATTGTACATTGTTTGAGAACATGTTATAGTCTCTGTATCATATTGTTCTAGGAGGATTCTTCACCTAAAGCTGGATGGTATTGATCTAATAAATTATTAATGACACAACCATCCTTTGTTCACAATATATTATTATCTATTTATTGTCTTAAAGCTTTCTTGTTAGCATTATCAAAAATATAAAATTAACATTTTGATGTGTTAAATCTTTTTTATTAGCATTATCATGTGCTATACAGCCTATAGTTATTTAATAACTTATCCAGTGATAAAGCCTATAGATTACTAATAAGTAATTTAACTAAAAATCTAAATAGAATATTTTCTTTTTAGGGTTTCAAATAGGTGGCAAATATAGTTTAAAAAGAAACCAAAATCTCTAATGTTATTTGCTTGGGATTCAACGTGTGAGAGCTAGTTGACACAGGATTTGTTGCAATAGCATGGGATTTGTTCCCGGCTTTGAAGAATCAATCCATTTACATGGCAGGTTCTAGGTGGATTTGGGTGGATCCATATCTGTATCAGTATCTGAAATGGGGATCCATGAATCCGACATCGGACTTTGTGGATCCAGTAACACAGATTAAAACTTAAAACTACTTCTCTTATGTATACACCTAAGTCACCTGACACGGGGATTCGGGACACGTAGGATTCGGGATTCGTGGTGTCGGATTTGGGACACGCTGACCCCCGGAACAGGACACGTTATATATTATTTTATTAAATATATATATATATATATATATAATATTTAAATATATATATATATATATATTAAAAATTAGATATTAGCATATTTCTTACACAAATTTTAATTAATGATACAAATTTATTGATTTCAAAGTTCAAACATAGATCTTGATTCTTCATCTATAGCTATTAGCATGCATAGTACATACAAAATTCAAATAAATGTCAGTGGTACTAGTCACATAAACATAAATGATAAACACACTGACAACTGTAGTTTTCTCATTAAGTCATCAAATCAAAATCTGTTACATAGGTAGGGAAGGGAAAAGCATTAGTGCCAGGTTCAGTTCTGGCACTGAAAGCCACTGATTACACATTTCAATAGGGAAGGGACATTCTGTCGTATGGTAACCATATATCTTCCTCTTCAAGATTGAACTTGAAACCCATGGAAAGCATTTCCAAACAGATCTCTTTATCTTCAAGATTGGACTTGAAACACATGGAATGCATTTCCAATTAGAATAGGTCCATCGGACACTGTATTAAACAGAGTCTGATGGTATGAATAAGACACAGGAATCTTAAATACAACAAATTTAGCGAAAACTAAATATATGATCCATTCAGATCATTGACGTGGCTTCCGTAATAAGTAATTGGATAGTTGTTCTCTTAGGGTTTGAGCATTTGCATCTGCAAATGGGTAGAATTGTTGCTTGTAACCCGAATCATGATGATGTGATAAGGGAACATCGGCGTGCAACTCGTCACCTTGATCAATGATGATGTTATGCAATATACAGCACACAAGGATTATTCGAGGCAATTTATGTTTGTCTGGTCGCCACATCACCCCATCGATAATTCTCCATGTTCCTTTGAACCGTGCTAACGCCCGCTCTACAACCAATCTTGTGCCATGGTGCTTCTTATTGAACTCAATCTTGGAAGCAGAAAGATCAACTGAGAGAGACACGCCCCCTTTTAACCTAGCAGCAGTTCCGAGCCCTCGAAACGAATCCGCAAACCAGGACTCGTCATAAAATTCGAGACACGATTTGAAAATTCGAGACACGATTTGGAAATTCGCGGCACGTTACTGGACACGACGTGTCACAAGAGGACACGACGTGTCACAAGAGGACACGACGTGCCATGAAATCTTGACACGAATCCGCAGAGAATCGTGTCGGATTCGACCGATTCACGATTCGTCAAGGGTTTTGGACGAATCCGGTTTGATAGGTATACACAATACATACACTTTATTTGATGTATGTATAATTAAATGGTAGTTTATTTTTTCTTTGAAATATGTATCTTGGAGATACCTGCTGGTTAAGTAATAGGACACAACCAAAGGGGTGCTGTGTTCATGTCCCATATGTTTGGGCACAAGCATACTAGGTCGCATGCCCTAAACATAGTGGATGTGCCCTAGTTGTGTACTACCTGTTTTACTGTCAAAAGCAGCGTTCGTTGCTATTTTCTCACTTTTAGTCGTATGGAAAGAGCTCTTATAGTCTCTCATTGTGTAGGTGAAGGGTAAAATCAAGATTTGAAGGGATACCAAGTGTTTTGTAAATATTCTATTTTAATATTTAAATTGATGTTCATATCTATATTTCTTTTGTTGTATATCTATCTATATATATATATATATATATATTTCCTCCATGTCTTGTTTGTAGGGTTGACATTGTTAGTTTTGTAGCATCAGACAAGTGTTCTAGTCTCAACTTTGGTCAAAGAGGCTAAGAAACACTAGATCTCCAAAACCCAGAAAAAGTTTAAGGAAAAAACACCTAGAGATGACTCAATTATGTTAATTGATCAATATTTAAATATTTCCTAAGTCTAACTTACGAAAAGTGATTAATTAACAATAATTAATTGAGAAAGGTGAGAATTCTCTAGAAACTGACACGGATCAAGCTGGAGATGACTTTAACAACTCTATGGGTAGATGGAGAACACATAGGAGATGTCAATTTCCTTGGTAGATCGAGCATCCAACAGTTGAGTAGAGATAGTTCGAGCCAGAAGGGAAGTAGGGAAAGAGAGGGAGCAGGAACAATGAGTCTGGAGGAAGATTTCTAGTTTCAGAGAGACAACAAAAGGAGGCTGAGTTATTCTATTAGAGGCTGCGCAGGAAGCTTTAGAGTGGTAGATCGATTTAGTTCAGCAGGGGGTCGATTCAACTTCCAAAGGACGAGAAAATTTTCTAGATGGCCAGAGGATCACTTCCAATCGCAACAACATGAAAGACGTCTGAATCAGAGGTAGATTCCAAGAGTGCAAGTTACAGGCTATGCAACATCTATGTAGAGGTGTGCATAGGGGTTTTGGACGAGAAGTTTTTCTGGTGGTGTTGTGTTGGGATTGCTTGTGGAGGAGGGATAAATTCCCTTAATAATTTTGTTAGATTTTCTTGTAAAGATTGCTAGTTTTCGATATTGAGATTGTAATCAGATTATTTCATTACTACCTAATAACAAAACCCTCATCTGTTGCACCAGTTTTCCCACATTGGGGTTTTCTAAGACCATTTGTCCAAAAATAACTGTGTCAATTTTATTTTGTGCGTGTTAGCATTTTCTCAGTTTCAAGCATTTTATTTTCCGCAGTGCTTTTATGGTGAAAATTGCAGTTGTGATTTTATTTGTTATTTGTCGTAGCATATAAACTGCACTTAATTTTAATCAGTTGGAAGAATAATTTCTAGTTGCTGTAATAGATTAAAAGTTTCACATGGTACCAGAGCGTGTTTGAAAACAGATAAATGGCTTAGTGACGAGGATAAATTTTGCAGCTTCAGAGGGAGTATTTGAGAATTTTTTTTGGGTTTGCACAGATGGCCAGCCAGACAATTCGAATTGCTGGGCAAGGGTTCAATTTCTAGTTGCAAGTGTAGGGAAAGGTTGAACAAGCTAGTAGTAATTCCAACAGGCAGTGGTGTTGCCAGGCATTAGTTCTGATGAGCAAAACACATAATTCGTTGAGAAAATCTGGGTGCTGTTGGTTTGCAGCTAGACCAGTAGTAGATCAATGCCGGGTGAAAGAGAAAAATACATACAAGGGGATTTTCTTAGAGAGTTTCCAGATTCAATTTTCTGGAGGAAATCTATGGTTTCCAGTTGTAGGTGGCAGTAGAAGCTAGTAGAATTGTGCATTCTAGGAGGGAGTGTGAGTACCAGAGCAAGCAACCAAGCAAAAAAAAAGAGATTCACGTTTATTTCCTAGTTGTGAATTTTGTAGAAAATGGCCTCAATAGGACTTTGAGATTAGGATAGGCTAGATGGAGCATCCAACTACTGTATCTAGAAAGCCAGGATGCCTTTCCTGCTAGATGACCATGGTATGAAAACGTACACATAGAGAGAGTTATAGTCGTACCTATAGACTTGCAAAACTGGAGAACTTCAGAAAGGAGATGGCCAAGGCAAAGTGGCT
This sequence comes from Pinus tabuliformis, assembly GCA_031772625.1. Lineage (NCBI taxonomy): Eukaryota > Viridiplantae > Streptophyta > Pinopsida > Pinales > Pinaceae > Pinus > Pinus tabuliformis. The sequence goes on along the minus strand of CM062819.1, from coordinate 741,333,006 downwards.
GATGCTTGATGGCTTTTAGGATCATATAGTCTCACAATTAGCGGCCAAGAATATGGCCAAAGAAATGTGGGATGCTATTGCTATGCTTTTCCAGAATCCTTCCAAGAATCAGAAGATGTTCTTGAAGGAGAAATTGAGGCTAACCAGGATGAGTAAAGGTGAAGGAGTTACTGTTGATCTCACTAGGATTTAGGATGTCCGAGACGAGCTTACCGCAGTTGGAGAAGCACCTCAAGGGAGTGAGTTGGTTCGTACAACTCTCAATGGTTTCATCCGAGAGTACACCACTTTTGTCTAAGGTATCACTGGACGAGATCAACTACTTGGTTGGGATTGATTGTGGGTAGAGTTTACGCAGGAGGAGATGAGGCTCTCTCTAGTGAATAACAATATTAGTGGCAAGGACCGAAGGATGTGCAAGAAGAGGAGAATGTGGCCTTTGCATCAAAGGGAAAGGAAAAGAAGGGTCCCAGTTAGGGACAAGACTCACTGGGAGGAAAAAAGAAAAAAAGGATTTGTCGAAGATCAAGTGCTGCAGGTGTGATGAGTTTGGTCACTACAGTGCCTAGTGTCCGAAAATGAAGAAGGACAAGATGGAGAAGCAGGTGTAGGAACAACTTTGATGGAGATCGACAATTTGTCTTCCAGGTTGGAGGATGATTTCGAACTATATGCAACTATACGTCATGGAAAGAGGTGGGGAGACATTAAGCTCTAGACCCTAGAGTTGCGAGTTTTTGGGCAGGGTCCATAGAAGAGCAACAACAGTCACAGTTTACTCCTCATATGGGTCATTACCCTTGCTAGAGGGGCCCATAGTATTTAGTAGTAGTTGGATCAATGTCAGCCTGTGCAGTTAGATCTTGAGGCACAGTTGCAGTACTAGTTGCAGTTAGATGTTGAGGGGTGCAATGCAGTGGCAACATAGACAATTACTCAGTAGATAGAGCAAAGGCTAGTAGTAGTCAGAGACTCAGGAGACATTTGTAGCATATGGACACAGTCGATTTAGAGTCTTTTAGTTCTCAGTTGCCGTAGTTGCAGCAACAACAACATGAGAGCAGTTGTAATGCAAGGTAAATTTGGCAACAATACAGTTTGTACAGTGCAGTGTCAGCAACAACGTAGATGTGGGATGGTTCAACCCAAAGTAACAGATGAATCAAAATTGTGCAGTGGTTGGGGGACATTGGCAGATTGCCACAGTTGTCAGACATCAGTATTGTGTATGGGAGGCTGTTATGAGTCATAGAGTGAAAGAGAACACCTTCCTTGCTAAGAGGGAGTGTTAGTTTTGTAGCATTAGACAGGTGTTCTAGTCTCGACTTTGGTCAGAGAGGCTAAGAAACACCAAATCTCCAAGACCCATAAAAGGTTTTAGGAGAAAATACCTAGAGATCACTTAATTTAGTTAATTGATCAATAATTAAATATTTCGTAACTCTAACTTAGGAAAAGTGATTAATTAACATTAATTAATTGAGAAAGGTGAGAATTCTCTAGAAACTCACAAGAATCAAGTGGGAGATGATCTTAGCCGTTGATGGGGATCTAAACATGGCCGTTAGTTCACCAATGAGAGATTATAACTCTATGGGTAGATGGAGAACACATAAGAGAGGTTGATTTCCTTGGCAGATCGAGCATCCAGTAGTTGAGCAAAGAGAGTTCGAGCCAGAAGGGAAGCAGAGACAAAGAGGGAGCAAAGACAATGAGTTTGGAGGAAGATTTCCAGTTCTAGAGAGACAGTAGCAGGAGGCCGAGTTATTCCGCTAGAGGTTGCGTAGACAACTTTAGAGTGGCAGATTGATTTAGTTGGGGAGGAAGTTGATTCAACTTCTAGAGGCCAGGAAAGTTTTCTAGAGAGCCAGAGGATCACTTCCAGCAGTAGCAGCAGGCAGGACATTTGACTTAGAGGAAGATTCCAGGAGTGTGAGTTACAGGTTGTGCAACATCTGCACAGAGTCCTCCGTAGGGGTTTTGGAAAGCCAATTTTTCCAAGTGGTGTTGTAACAGGATTGCTCGTGGAGGGAGAAATTCCCTCAATAATTTTGCCATATTTTCTTACTGAGGATTGCTAGTTTTCGACATCTATATTGTACTCAGATTACTTCACTATTGCATAATAATAAAATCCTCATCTGCTGCACCGATTTTTCCACATTAGGTTTTTCCGAGGACATTTGCCCAAAAATAACTGTCAATTTTATTGTGTGTATGCTTGCATTTGCTCGGTTTCCAATATTTTATTTTCCGCAACGTTTTTATGGTGAAAATTGCACTTGTGATTTTATTCGTTATTTGTCGTAGCAAATGAACTGTACAAATTTCTCAATAGAAATCCAACTGTAGTTATTCATATTATTTCTTTTACTTATTATTTCATAAATAAGTTATTCACAATGTTTCTACAACAAATATCAAAATAAATTCTACTGCGGCCTTCACGATTAGAAATACCGCAGTGAGCAAATGCAAGGAAAAATACTAGCACAAGTATAATCACAATGACAATTATTATTGGACAGTTGTCCCATGAAAAACCTAATGTGGGAAAACCGGTGCAGGAGATGAGGGCTTCTTTATTAATCTTTAGCAAAAATTTCATGTACAAGATAAAACCTGTAGAATAGAAGAGGAATCTTTGTGAGAAATTTTACAGACAATTTTCTCACACTTCTCGACGTGATTCTGATCCAAGAGAGGACCTGCTGCTCCCTTTGCATCACACTGCGTCAACTTCTGCATAGGGACTGCGCAGTCCCAGCATCACAACCTCTGTTTTGTTCCTCCTCTGCGTCACAGCCTCCACGCTGCCCCTTCTCTAATCTACGTTTTCTGCTCCTGCACTCCCAACTAGTGTTGATACCTTCTCTCCTTCTCACTTGCAACTCTCCCTCAAATTCGATTTTCTCTTGCTGAACTTCGACCAGTAAGAAAATCGATCTGACTTGGGCAACTGAGTATCTACCTGGTGTATTTTCCAAATGTCGATCGAAGTTCTTCTTATAATCCTCCAGTTGAGTAATCAATGACCCAGATTAGATTCTAATCAATGGCTTAGATCATTTGGACTCTATCTCCATCTTCTTGTAGAAGTTTCACCCACAGTTAGATTAATACCCATGAATTATTTTAATTTCATAGGTTTAGACTTAGGCACCCATTAAAAATAATTAATTATTTTAATAAAACTATCTCCGGGTGGAATTTCCCAAAACGATTTCTGGGTATTGTTGAATACATGTGTCCTAGCCTCTCTGCAAATTTCGAGACTCAGAACATATTCGATGCTACCAAAAATCGACATAAACTACACTTAATTTTAATCAATTAGAAGAATAATTTCCAGTTGCTGCAATAGATTAAATTTCACAGACATGTCCCATTTCAAACTTGTATTTCTGTGTCCTTCATGCCCCGTGCCCTTGTGTCATATGACTTAGCTCACCGGACAATTCCCCCCATTCCAAGGATGATCGGAATTGGATCATTATATTGTTTGTCATCCATCTCGATGCATTTGGAGTGGAAAAATTAGAGGAATCAACTCATGGGATCGTTTTTATCGGCGGGAATGAGTTTGGCGAAACAAGGTCTGAAACTTTTTGGGAGTGCTTTGAATCATCAAACATCGTTTTTTGGGGGTGAAACTTTGCAGCTTTAGTGCAACACTTTTTCATGTTATTCTATAGACAAAGACCTTTCCAACGGCGCAAGAAGCGCATCAGTCGGAGTCTGTATGCAAAATTTATGCCACTTAGAAGTTGACCTTCCTGTTTTCACACCTATAGTTCAGGAGGGTGCCCCGTCATCCCCCATTATTTATGGAAAAGATTCTAGTCACGTATTTGTGATGTAAAAGACTCTAGAAGAGTCTATTTTGTAAATCTAGTTAAGAGTTGTAGTCAAACTTAACCACTAGTAGGTTATCAGGCTGTGTTATAACTAGGCCACTAGGAGGAAGAGGCATTCCATTTTTTCGAGAGTAGCTTGTTCTATCGCTGAGCAAAGATAGCCATGAGAGATAGGAGGTAGAGCACACAGAGAGGATCTGTGCACTGTAGCAGCCCATGGGCCACAAACATTACTTCTTTGCCACAAGCATTACTTCTTTGTACTTGCAGCCATATTTCCAGACAGAGAAAGAGAGCGAAGTGACCTCACCTTCCAGCTAGGTTTTCTCCCAAAAGGGTTTCCCATAGAGCATATGTTGTTTCTTGTGTGTTGTGTGTGCTTATTTTGCCGTTCTCTACTTTTTTGCATAATTTCCATTCGCATGCATGCACTAATTACAGTTAAATCCACAGATCTTAAAGTTTAATAAATTGTAATAGTGTATAATTTTTAGAGTTTTAATATAATATTATTAGATTTGTTGTGACGAACTGTCGAGTGGAATATCCACGACAATTTAAGGATCAAAGGATGGTACTTAAGGTAAATCACATTCTGCAGAAGCTTGAGGCTTTAACAATATATGGCTCAAGGCTATTACAAGTTTCAACAGTATTCTCATTAAGAGCTAAACATGTGCCTTCTGGGAAATGGACTCGGTGGGGAATGTAACACTCCTATGCTTCATAGGTGGGGTGGAGGGGCTCATGGGGGAACGTTTCCGCACACCCCCCTTTGGGAGAATCTTGGGGATAAGTTTCCTCCAAAGCGGGGCATTTGGGTGCTCCCCCCTCCCTAATATGGGGGACACTTGGCCTTGATTTTTTTCCCCAACAACCCTTTAAGATAGAATAAAGACAAGGGATAGAGTTTTGAGGAGCTTGTGACCTTGGTAATTAATGGTAATATTAATTTCTAAAGTAAAAACTATCCCTTTACTTAAATTTTAACATTACCACTAATTGTTTTAGTATGTTTGAAAGTGGTTCCAACCCTGTTGGACTTCATATGGAGAAAGTAAATTTTTATATCTCATTTAGAATCTAGTAGACTTAATTTTCAAGATTTTTGGGTTGGCAAGATAATAGCATTTTCACTGGATTGCACAATGATGAAATTGCATGGGATGAATTGTTATTGTTGGGATTTTATCATTATCATTATTATTTTTTATAATTTTGGAGAGGGGAACACCTATGCTAGGGACCCCGATCACTGCCCACCTCCCCCCGAATTTCCATAAATTTGGGGGTGCTCTGTAACAAACTAAATTTATATAAAAATAAACACAAATAATGTAAAAAACAACAAATAAGATTAATAATTAATTAGTTAACAATTAATGAAAAGGTATGTCCCTAAAGGACATAACTGTTTGTGAAGGGGTACTTACTTGGCTATATATATAGGACCCTCATTCTCATTTGTATCATCCTACATCAATTCTTTATAGAATATACAATTTACACTTATTGTCCTACAATGGATGTATTTGTCTATGAAGTATTTTAATATTTCCACAGCGTATACGACTAGTGGTCGTTACATTGGTATCAAAGCTTCGTCTGATTTGGCCTTTGACCATCAACCTGTCGTCAACTTTGTTGCCATCATGATTCTAGAATTTCACTACCAGTTTTGGAGTTTCTCCAGCTTGCTGTTAGGCCTTCAGCCATAAAAAAAGTAAAAAAAAAGGAGAAAAAAAAGAAGAAAGTAGTACACTAAAAAAAAGAAAAAGAAGGGGAAAGCAACAACAATACCTATATATAAAGTTAAAAAAAAAGATATAAAAAAAATATTAAAAGAATAAAAATATTTAAAAAAATATATATTAAAAACCGAATATATATATATATATATATTTCAAAAAAAAATATCGAAACAAAAAATTGGAAAAAGAAAATAACAAAAATATAAAACAATAGAAAAATTACCTGGGCCTGTACAAAACACATACCACCGGAACCTCAGTTGTTCAATCTAGCGGCAGCCGTTGCAATAAACCGTGTAATTATTTCAGTCCGACGTGCCACCTCAAACTACATATCGGCCAACACCGTGCCGCTTGCCAACTTCGTGCCTCTGTTGACTGCGTATCTGCAAACACCAACCAACCAGCTCACTACGAACAATAGTATCCACACGTAGCCCAAACAGCCAACCATGTGTCGACTGCCATAGCCATCATCACCTTGCTCCTACGCACCATCCCCTAGCCATCTGAAAGAAAAAATATACAAGAATGCACACACTGCAGGGCAATCGTCAGTTTCCCTGCACCACTCTCGAACGACACATCCGCCTCAGCCTCTGCTCTATGCATATTTTTCACTATTCGAATAACTATTATAAAAAATAAAAGAAAAAGAAAATCACTGTCTTCCGTCCTGCCCCTGCTGTCTTCCCTACTCATTGTGCATCACAATGTTCAGGTTGCAATTAGGCTACTCACACCACTGTCGATCTGCTCCTTCGCAAGGCTACCTTGGCCAGTCATCGTGACTGTTATTTGTACCTATCGGTCACTACTACCCCTGCGTTTCCTTACTCGTCGCCAAACATTTGTGATCATCCATGCTGACTATAGCACGTCAACGCCCCTATCGCCTTCCAACGGGCATCACTATCCACACCCTTGCAATACCTGTGTTCTGCCACCTCTTGTATCATACAAAAACTTTTGCATACATCCAAGTTGCCATACACAATTTGGTGTCCACTCGTGCAGTTTATTTCATAGAAAATTGTAAAACTGCTATTGATGTCACCACGTTTTGAACGGTTGACAATGAAAAGGAAATATTAGTGGAGTTAATACAAGGTGGAATATAGAGTTGTGACTATTCCATATGGTTGGCTTAATTTGGCTAGCCATAGGATTATATTAAAAATAATTTTAACATATAACATATAACATAAATTCAAAATTCTTTTCTTACAAATGTTCAAATGGGACATGACTCAAGTACATCTTTCTTTGACTCAATAATTTCTTTTTGACTCTATAAGCATGAAGAACATGCTTTCACTAAAAATCAATATAATAAATGAATATAATAAATACATCAATGATAGATTATATTACATAATGAAGGCCAACACTAGTTATATTACCAATGGTATTTACAACAAACAACATAGCCACCAATAAAAATAGATGAATAGAATGTCATTTTACAAGTAAAAAATATATTATAGCCAATTGGTTTTATAAAATTGAAAATGGAAGCTATCATAAAAGTTTGGACACGAGACAACACTAATGGTTTTGCCTAGTGGAAATAATAACAACAAAGTCTATGGATACTAGTGTTATTAGGATTGGACCAGACTGAACTAGTTTGAACCGGCCGGTCTGATCGTTTTGAGCCAAAAACCAGTCACAAGTGTTTTTCGCTGGTTCAAAACCAAACTGACCTTTTTCCCCAAACTGGCCAGTTTGACTCTAATTCGGTAAAGCCACATAGAACGTAGCAAGTGGGGTCTGCTTTGCTCTTTTCCTTTTATTTTTTGTCTTAGCTGATGGACACTAGCCCACAATACGTGCCTAATATTCAAGCCTATGGCCCTACTATTGCTATGCAATTCATGGTAATGTTAAATTCTTAAAGTATTTTCATCCTTTTACTTAAATTTTTGACATTACCATGAAATGACTTAGGATATTTGAGAGTGGATCCGACCTCATTGGATTTCATATGGAGAATGTAGAATTCTAGATCTCACTTAATATTCAATAGACCTAATAGTTTTTTAGAATTTCAGGATTGGGGGGATTGCAATGTTTCCATTAGATTTTGTCATGTATGAGGGTATTGAACTAACATTTTATCAAAAGCACCAATCCCTCTATGTACCTTGATGTTAGTGCAGGGTTGCGGGGGGGCACCCCCCTCGAACCCGCTCCCGAAACGCGCTCTGCTTGGGAGAGGATAGGGAGCGAACAAGGGAGTGGTCAAGGAGCATTCGCTCTCGAAGCAAATTTTTTAAGGCGGGAGCAATCGGGGAGAGATCACTCCCACCTTAAAGAAATTGCTCCTTGTGGGCAAATTTCGTAGGCTGCGTGATGGGAAAGGGAGGGAGGGGAAGGGCCAAAAGAAATAAAAGGCCCTCATCCCCTCCCATTATTCATCATTTGCATATTGAGAGAGCAAGAGAGGGCTTTTGGAATTGGAGCTTGAGTTGAGGAGGAAGATTGAGAGGATTGCTTGGGAGTTTGAGGAGCTTGGAAGGGAGATTAGAGCTTGGGATTGAAGGCCAAAGAGGTAGGATATTGACTCTAATCTAGCATTTGTATCTTTTATATGTTCATTGTTAAATGAAAATGTTCTCCTCTCTTTCCCATTCCCATTCCTCCATTTTATTGCAAGCAAGAAACTATAACTCCACCAAAGTTCAAAACTTCAAAGAATCAAAACTTCAAACATACTGGCTATATGACTTGGCATTCTTTTGATGTTGGTTCATTTTTTAGTTATTATGGTGTTGGAGAGTAGAAGAAGAAGGGTTGATCATGATGAAGAGGATGAAGAAATGGGTAGTGGTGCATTTGAAAATCCTAGAGAGGAGTTCCTTGGTGAGGAGGAACAGGAGAGTGGAGATGATGAGGGCACAAAAACGAAACCAAATCCCATTGTGGAAATATGTTTCTAGTCCTGAAGCATGGAAAGGGCTTGGAACCACTAAATTTACATGCGTCCATTGCAAAAACACTTACACAGGTTCATACCCCCGTGCCACAAAGCACCTTTGTGGGAAAATGCCATGGGATGGAGGTAAACAAGTAGGAATCAAAACTTGTGTAAGTGTGACAACAAAACAAAGAGCCAAATACATAAGGGAAGAGCCAAACGATAAAAGTTTGACTTTCAACATGATAGTCCATAATCACATAGACAAAGAACTACATCAACATGCTCCCATGGTAGTGGATATGGAAGCATAGGAACAAACATCCCTTTAAGGCGTAGAACCATATCAGATTTCCTTGACGAAGGGTGTAGGAATGATGTGGATCCAAAAATTTACCGATTTCTCTATGCATATGGAATACCATTCAATGTTCTTCGCTCCTCTTATTGGCATGAAATGGTTTTCACCATTAATGATACCCCTAAATGATACAAGAGCCCTAGGTATGACAGGGCTAGGACCGTGGGACTTGATCATGAAAAAGAAAAAATAGCACATGCTCTAGGTAGAATGACAAATTCTTGGAATGAGCATGGTGTATCCATTGTATCTGATGGATGGACAAATGTAAAAGGCAAGCCATTGATAAGTGTTCTTGCTGTGTGGTGCAGCCTTCCTTTCAACATATGATTACTCAGAAAAGTTTAAGGCTGCCACCAACATTGCAGAACCATTACTTCAAACAATTGAAGGTATTAGGCCATATAATGTCATCCAAGTCATCACTGATATTCTTCTAATTGTGAGACGACAAGAGCAATTATTGAGGATAAATACCCCAACATATTTTGGTCTGGGTGTTTGGTTCACTCATTGAACCTTTTGATGCATGGTATTATTAAGAACAAACACCCTCACTACAAATTCATTGGTGATTTGTACAAGAGAGGCAAAAAAATGATTAAATTTATTACAAATCATAGCAATACCCATGGGCTTTTCCGTAGTCACTCAAGTTTGGAGTTGTTTAAGATTGCGAAGACTAGATTTGATAGATATTATGTCACCTTTAGGCGCCTTTTGAATGTAAGAGAGTCATTGGCTAGCATGGTGTCAAGTCAACACTAGAAGGTATTAAAGACAGGGCTCCAACCGTTGTTGAAAAACAAGGTTTTGAACAGGAGGACACTGCTCTTGATGCTCTAGTTTGGGCACGTGTGGGGGAAGTTTTGCAATTCACCAAGCCCATGTATAACATGATTCGTTTTGCAGATACAGATGTATCAGTGATGGGGAGGTGTATGAGAAATATGGATAACATGTTGGGGCAAATAAAAGATATTGTTCAGGAAAAAGATCCCAACTTGTATGACATTATTCACAAATGTGTGTGTGCATGGTGGAATAAAATTAATGTTCCACCACATGCCTTGGCATATATTCTTATGCCAAATACTACTCTCCATCTTGGTTGGGAAAACCTGCACTTGAGGGTGGCGTTAGGGCCAAAACATATACAAATCCAGAGGTACAAGAGGGATATATGAAATCATTAGACAAGCTGGTCCTTAACAGGGAGGAGTGTGCTAATCTGTATCTTGAATTAGGCAAATACTTCACTAGCACTAGAGTGTTTGGTTGTCTACATGCAATGGAAGATAGGGATAGATTTAATGCTATCACATGGTAGGACGCATATGGTAGGGAGGGACTTTTGCCATAATTCGCAAAAAGATGCTCTCACTGGTTGTAAATATGTCTTCTGCATAGAGGTGTTGGAGCACCTACAACTTCATCCATAATGTGCCAAGAAACAAACTCAATGAAACCGGGCAAAATTTTTGGTTTATGAGCACTACAACTGAAGGTTGTTGAGTCATTATTGTGATCGGGTTCGTGAGGATACATCCTATACAACTTGGGACAATAATCTAGATGAAGATAATTTTGAGGATGGTGTTCTACGTCTAGAAGAATTGCAGACAAAACTTTTGAAATATGATGATGAAGCAACACCAGCCATGCCACCCCCACCATCCAGTAGCAGTGCTCGAGTTCCAACATCTTTGCCTTCTTTGACGCCATCTCCATCTACATCCTCATGTGGAGGGCATGTGGCTTTTGGTTTTGGTTGTCCAACTATGTAGGAGGAGACTCCTAGTAGACCACCATGACCTTCTCAGAAATTAGGCATTTGTCGTGGCAAGAGGCCCTAACATTAGCAGTAGATAATGGATTTACTTGTCTTTTCCAGTTTGTAGTAGTTTTTTTTATAACTTTTGACTCTTTCATATTTATTATGATATTTTTTGTAAACAATATATGACAATTTAAGTTTGAAGTTTGAAGTTGGAACTTGGCAATTATAACTCATTAGTAATGAATTATGAATATATTATATTAGATATTCTTTGTTGTAATGGTTAATCTCGACTTCCTTTTGAGTAGCCACATAGATTATATAGCCCTTAGTATTTTCGCTATAGCCCACGAAGATTCCTTTCTTTCTAGATGCACCCAATTTGTTCCTTTTCTCTTTCGGTAGATGAAAATATACAGGACTTCCAAAAATTTCTAAAATGAGATACGTCAGGTTTCTCACGAGTGAACATCTCTTCCGGAGTCTTGGAACCCAATGCTTGATGAGGGCATCGGTTTTGAACATATATGGCGATATTCGCAGCTTCGGCCCATAGAAACTTTGGAAGCCTTTGATCATGGAGCATAGCACGAACAACTTCCACAATTGTACGATTCTTCCTTTCCACCACACGATTCTTCCTTCTTCACTGGTTGTAAACATGTCTTCTGCAGAGAGGTGTTGGAGCACCTACAACTTCATCCATAATGTGCCTAGAAACATACTCAATGAAACTGGGCAAAATTTTTGGTTTATGAGCACTACAACTCAAGGTTGTTGAGTCATTATTGTGATCGGGTTCGTGAGGATACATCCTATACAACTTGGGACAATAATCTAGATGAAGATAATTTTGAGGATGGTGTTCTACATCTAGAAGAATTGCAGACAAAACTTTTGAAATATGATGATGAAGCAACACCAACGATGCCACCCCCACCATCCAGTAGCAGTGCTCGAGTTCCAACATCTTTGCCTTCTTTGACGCCATCTCCATCTACATCCTCATGTGGAGGGCATGTGGCTTTTGGTTTTGGTTGTCCAACTATGCAGGAGGAGACTCCTAGTAGACCACCATGACCTTCTCAGAAATTAGACATTTGTCGTGGCAAGAGGCCCTAACATTAGCAGTAGATAATGGATTTACTTGTCTTTTCCAGTTTGTAGTAGTTTTTTTTATAACTTTTGACTCTTTCATATTTATTATGATATTTTTTGTAAACAATATATGACAATTTAAGTTTGAAGTTTGAAGTTGGAACTTGGCAATTATAACTCATTAGTAATGAATTATGAATATATTATATTAGATATTCTTTGTTGTAATGGTTAAAAGTACAACTTTAGTGATTAATGATGATAAATTTTAGATATTGAATTTTGAAATCTTGAAACTTTAAGATTGATGAATCATGAGACTCGATATGTTGTGTGTTACTAACCTTTGGACGTGGTTGATGAGGGTTATAACGTCTAGATGATTGATGTTATATGGTTCAATCCATGTTTTAATGTTTTTTATATCTAATTCATCATTCTACATGCTTTTGTTGACATATATGCATCAAAATATATAAAAATATATATTATATAAAATTCTGCTCCCTATTTGCTTCCAAACCAGGAGTGTTTGAAACTTTGAAAATGTCGCTCCTTGCTCTCGCTTCTGCTCCTGCTCCCCGCTTTCACTCCCGCTCCCAAGTAACTTTGTGTCAGTGGCATTGATTGTTAAAATCCTCCATCATGATCCTACTAAAAATGTACCCATCACTCAAACAAAACCTTGAATTGACATGCTAAGCATTTTTTATATTATTTAATTCTTAGAGGGTATTATTGATGGTGAAGGTCCCAATATGGGCGAAGATTTTGATGATATGTAGGTATTTGTTGTAGCATGATTTTTTTTGGATGTTATAGGCCACCTAGGTCTTGTTTTTTGATGTATTTCCAGTTCGAAGTGTTGGAAAATGTAAGTAGGTTCGGTCTTCATAATTGTATTTGAAGTCAAAATGTAATATATTTGTCAAAAGAATAGCAAAAATAATTTCCATTATTATTAAATTGACTTGTTAAAGCATGGGTTTCATGGTTGGGTCCATTGTCATAGGTCAAGCCTCCATTGTAGGCTTTAGGATTATTTATTTGGATCAACGTTGATTTGTTTATAGGTCAAAGACTCCTCCATCAAGTCTCCTCTTGTCGGCTTCAAATAAGCCATCGTCATGTCAGCTTCAATCGAGTGAACTCATGTCGGCCTAATCTTAAATAAAGACACAACTTTTCATGAAATCATGTTGGCCTATTTTCAAAAAGGAACAACTATATATACAAGCCCAATACCTTGCATTCCACAGAAAAGAACAAATTCATATATCTCTAAAATGAAGTTTGGATGTCAGAGGATATACTCTTGGTGCAATCACAAAAGTTCGTATTGGTGTTGCAGTACTCGTGATAAAATTGCGATTTTTAAAGTCTAACGATAATATCGCCCGATAAATACAACCTATTTTTTGAAAAAAATCGCGATTCGATAGCAAAAAATCGCGGGCCATTACAACAACATGTTTATAAAACAAAAATCATGATTTTTTGAAATTCATTTGCACAGACAGCGGCACGCCGGCAGCGACGAGGTTCTGGAGTGACCTCTTGGTCATTTGGGAGCTGAATTCGCTGATTGGAGGAGAAAAATGGAGTGAGAGCTAAGGAGGAGACGAATTTTCTCCATCAAACCGGTATGGGCACCAAAAGTTTGTGTTTTGTAACTTTGTTTTGGTTTTTTTTTTTTATGTTTTTGGTTGGGTTTGGAATCTGGATAGCCATTGTTTATCAAAAAAATTCAATGGGTTATCAAATATTTTTGAATTGATTTGAATCTTGATGGGGTTTTTGTCATTTGATTTTTCATTTTGTTTGTTAAAATTTCTTAAATTGTAAAAAATTCCATGTGTTTTGTTATGTTACTCATGTATGTAATTTTTTTTAGCTTTTGTAAATTGTAAATTCGTAACTTGTAAATTGTAATCCTTATTTTGCCATAGGTTCACCGAATCACCATTCAACTTCAAAGTTCAAAGTTCAAAGTCAAACATGCCAAGGAAATTGGACCCTCTGTGGGAATTTGGTGAACCTGATGGAGGGATTGATAGAATAAACTTGTCTTGCAAGTTGTGTGGGCAGCATATGTCAGGGGGGCTTTACAGATTGAAGTATCACCTTACACAAATCCCTGGATTTGATGTAGGGCGTTGCACAAATACAAATCCTGAAATCATCCGAAAAGCCATGAGATCATTGGAAAATTTAGAGCACAATAGAGAGGCCAAAGCAAAAATGAAGAAGCAACTAACAAAGTCTGTGTTAGGCTCAGGGGAACAAGGAAGTGGCACTGGTTCTACTTCAGCAACAACCAACCCGGTAGCTGCCTTATCATTTTTTGTTCCTAAAACCACGGTTGGTTCATAGCCGTCTATCACTTCAATGCTTAAAAAAACTGAGAAAGAACAAGCTGACAAGTTGTTGGCCAAATTTTTCCTTTGGAGTGATATTCCTTTCAGCGTTGTAAGGAATAATCCATTTTTCCAGCCTGTTGTTGATGTTATTGCAACTGTTGGCCCAGGGTACAAAATCCCTTCATATGGTGACTTTAGAGGCTGGATTTTTCAAAATGAAAGGGTTGATTGCACCAAAAGATTGGAGGCGTTTAGGGAATCATGGGCACAAACAGGAATAGGATGCACTGTGATGTCAGATGGTTGGACTGACCAAAAGGGGAGAACTCGTATAAACTTCTTGGTTAGTTGTCCCAAGGGGACTATGTTTATGAAATCTGTTGATGCATCTGCACATATCAAAGATGCAAAAACTTTATGTGATTTGCTGGATGTGTTTATTTTGGAGGTGGGTACAGAACATGTTGTCTAAGTCATAATGGACAATGCTGCAAATTATGTTGCTGCTGGCAGGATGCTTATGGAGAGGCATCCTACTTTATTTTGGACACCTTGTGCTGCACATTGTATTGATTTGATGTTGGAGGACATAGGGAAAATTTCCTTTGTCAAAGATATTGTTGAGTCATCAAAAAGCATTACAAAATTTATATATAATCATACATCTATGCTTAGCTTGATGAGAAAATTCACCAACAACAAAGAGTTGGTGCGCCTCGCCATTACATAGTTTGCCACCAGTTTCATATCTTTTCAATCCCTCTTGAATTCTATGTGGGATGTGAAGAGAATGTTTCTTTCAGAGGAGTGGCGTGCTTTGACAATGAGCCGCAAACCAGAGGGAGAGGCCATATGCAGACTAGTTTCATACCAAGAAGACTTCTGGGCAGGAGTGTAGGGGGTGTGCACCATTACTGTACCTTTGGTAAAGGTTTTTCAATTAGTTGATGGTGAGAAGCTCGCAATGGGCTATTTGTATGAGGCCATGGACAGGGCGAAAGAATCCATTCGGGCCTACTATGATGATAAGGGAGATGAGGGGTTTCAAAGACAACTTCTCCTATGGGAAGTGATTGATGAACGATAGAACAACACACTCCATCGTCCCATTCATGTTGCAGGGATCTACCCAAACCCCGCATTTTCTTACCCATGTGGGTTCGTATTTGATGCTGAGATCATGGATGGATTCTTAACCTGTGTTCAGAGGATGGTGCGATCTCCAGCAGAACGTACAAAAATCTCCAAAGAAATTGAGACATACAAGGTGGCAGGTGGCACATTTGGCTTTGACATGCTTGTGACTGATAGGACGACTAAAATGCCAGGTATTTTTTAGTTTGTTTCAAATTTCATTCTCTCTTCAAGTTCATAACTTCATACTTTGATTCAACTTTAAAATTTCATTTTTTTGTATGTTTATTTAAAATTTTATTTGTAATTTTGTTGTAGATGCATGGTGGAGAATGTATGGTGCCAGGGTACCCCTTTTGCAAAAGCTTGCCATTCGAATCTTCAGCGAAACATGTAGCTCCTTAGGATGTGAGCGCAATTGGAGTGTATTTGAAAAAATACACAACAAGAAGCGCAATAGGTTAACACTTAAAATATTGCAATTTTCCAAATAATTTTTTGAATTCATTGAACAATATTTTTTTTATAATTATTATTTCATGATCTTTGTACAGGTTGGAGTCCCTACGACTTAATGACATGCTCTACGTCTACTACAATCTTAGATTGTGGGTGAGACAACTTGAGAGGATGCCTGATATGGAGGCCATTTCATTGGATGGAATTGACACCACTATTGCATGGAGGGTTTTGGCTGAGAGGCCTCTCATGGAGTCCACTGATGATTGGTTAGTGCAGGAGGTAGTGGAAGGGGAGGAGGAGGTGACACCACCTACTCGGGCTACCCCTCTACCAATAGAGGACGTGGTCTACCTCGTGTAGTTCCTAGTTCTTCAGCTTCTAGAGCATAGCAGAGTCCACTGCCTATTGCATTTTCTCACAAGAGGGGCAGAGAAAATCAATAGTATTAGACTTTAGTTATTTGGTTCATTTCATTGTATATGACATTATGACTCATGAGATACATTATTATATTTTTTGTTGATATTTTGAAGTTGAGTTGGGAGTCATGAGTCAGAACTTACTATTCAGGACATGATTCACCGTTATGTGTGATGTAGCACTAGAAATGATATTAAACATCTTATATATATTAGTTCTTTTATCATATTTATGTGTCAATGTATTTATTTTATGTTGTAGATGCTTTAGATATTAGAAAAATTGAAAAAAAATGAATATTTTTGTATGTTACGATTTTTTCCTATTTTTTCCCCACGCCAATAATATCCCGATAACAATTACTGCAACATTGGTTCGTATCTATTGAAAGGAAGTTTCAGTGCCATCTTAGAAAGAAAGTCTCGTTGCTATTACAGTGAGAAACTCGGATGGGGTACAATCATACTCTTGGTGCTGTTATAGTAAGATAATGCTATCATAGTAAAGGTGCTATCACAGTAAGGTGTTATCACAATTTTGGTGCTGCTACGTAACAGTCTTGGTGCAAATTCTGTCTCGGTGTAACCTTAGTAACAAGAATTCGGTGCCATAATAGTGAGAAGGTTTGTAGTAAGAAGGTCTTGGTCCCACCACAAAAATGACGTTTCAGTGTTATGAGGTCTCAGTACTATTACAATGTGACATAGATCTTGATATGCAAACACAGTGAAAGGAGGATGACTTGGTGGAGGTAATCTCTAGTCTAAGTTGTAGGGTCTTGGTCATCTCATCTTGAATCTAATGAAGGAAGAACTTTCACTGGGTTTTCCCCTAGAGTGGGGTTTTGCCCTGGCAGCGTACCTACATCTTGTGTTCTCTTTTATTTTTTGCTTTACATTAATCTTGATGATAAGAAAAGATAAATAGAAAGAACTAATAATAATAACAAAAACATCACAAGAGTACTGTCATTAATAAGGGAAATCATTTAACTACCACCTCTATGGATTTTCCAACGTTGTTTCTGAGCTATGGTCAATAGGTAGTTTGAATATCACTTGGGTGCATTTGTATTAAAGATCAAGTCCAAAGGAATTCAAAAGCATCTTGAAAGGCACAGTGAGACAATTCGGTCACTTTAGAAAATGAGTAACCATATTCAGTACAATTTCAGTGAATACATTTCAGTATTGTTATAGTGAAGGAGTTCAGATTGATTGATGATCTCTTCAATTCAGTGCAACCATAGAAAGAAAAGGTCTCGATGCCTCCACAGTGACAAAGAACTCAGACTTGTTGCCATTGAAGTGATATGATCTCGGAAAGAAGAATAACAGGGATAACAAGTTCGAATAAAGCAAATGTTTCGTTGTCATTACAAGGAGCTCAGATAGGGTGTAAAGATAATCTCTATGCTTCCACAGTTTGGTGAGATGCTCCCACAGTTCGGTGTTATGCTCCCATGCTCTCACAGTTTGCTATTATGCTTCCACATTCGATATTATTCTCCCTCAATTCGGTGTTATCACAGTGAAGAAAACTCAGTCATCACATGACTGAAGAACCAAAGTATAACACACCTTAATGAACTGTGTCATCACATAAAGAATCCGAAGTCTGTCCTATGAAAAATGAAATTGATAGTTCGAGGAGCCAGCTTGAAGAAAGGACTCTTTGAGGATCTGAGTACAAGGAACCAAGTAAGTATTGTTACTACAACAACTCTAGTAAGTCATCAAATTAGAGGTATGTAACCACAAGGTACGCATGTTCATGAGTTTTAGATTTGCAATATATCTAATATTAAATGATTCTTGCTTATAGCTAAGACTAGGATTAAGATTGTAATCCCTAGATAACTTACATCCTTATCTTCTAGGTTTACATGTAATCTAGGATGTCAAATAAAAGGTCCTACTGATGTTTGAAAGAATGAACAACTTATCATAAGATTCCTTCCTACATGATTATGTAGAAGATCTAACTTAAGAAATTAAATTATGTCCTTGGTATCACATGTTGTGCTTGTAAGTATGTACTACCAGTGTAAAGGATAATGGCTTAATACAAAGAGAACACTTCAAAGAATCCTTACCAGGTTTTCCAAGGAACATATTCAGTTATGTCTCAAACTATACACCTTACATAATTCTCTTAAAAGTTTGATCATCTTATTTTGAAGTTTGCATTACATTTCTAATATTGTTATGTCTAGCTATCTTAAATCATAATGATTCTTGCTTTGGGTGATTCATTAGTTGATAAATATACCCTCCTCATATTCTTAATTGATTTTATAGAACCCTAGATGGGTTCTCTAGAAAATCGTAACCTAAGGGTATGTTAATGTTAATGTTTGAAACCCTAAAACTGCTTAGGGTTATTGTGCAATGCTATTTGAAGTTTTGTTAATGATGTCATGTTTGGGGTTTTAGTACGACCATGAAAACCCTAACTTGTTAGGGTTGAATGATGTTTGTCTGAGATCTCGAGCATTTGAAATTTTGGAATAGTAGGGTTTGCTTTACTATGTTATGAAACCCTCGATCTTTAGGGTTTGGTTGGGTCTATAATCGAAACCCTTGTTATGTATTTAGAGTCCTAGGAATGAAACCATAGGTATGTGGTCATTTGGTTGAAACCCTAACTTGTTCTAGGTCGGTATATGTCTAACATATTAATATTACCTGACATATGATGTGCTTATGATATGCTGATAAATTCCTAGGTATGTGTTGAGCTAAGTGTTAATGGTCATAAGTCCTAGGGTTTGGAAACAAGGTCTAGTCAAAGTTTGATGTTTTAGGATGATGTTGTTTGATAAATATAGGGTTTTGCAGCTAAACCCTAGTAGTAGTTAAATTCTCTAGTATGTGTGATATGAAAATCTAGAATATATTGTTGAGATTGTGGAATTAAGAAATCTAGGGTATACATCAAACCCTAGTAGATGCTAGTCATGATGTTGGTTAAGATGTGATTGGTTTTGATTGCTGAAACTCATGTATAAAATCTAGGATATGTATGAAATCCCAGTGAGGAGTCTAACATATGAATTCTGAAAGTTGTTAGATTCATTGATCTGATTTGTTTCTAGGGTTTGCTATATGAGGGAACTTGTCATGTCATTAAAAGAATATTGAAAACCTAGATGTAATGAGTTTGATATCTTGATGAGTTGTTGATGTGATTTAGGGTTTATAACTAAATCTGGGCAAGAAGTTGAAAATGTTGAAATATAGTCTCTTGTTGATTATGTTTGTCAAGTCTAAATGCTTCGGTTGTTATAAATTTTTGATATGGCTAACTTCATGCTTCTATAATTTTGGTTGTACTTGCTATCTAAGTTGTGTAGGTACATCATCTTCAAAATGTTGAAGATGTTTGATGTGATAAGCACGATGTCAATGGTGATGGTAACTTTGATGAGAAGGATGGAAGCCATGAAAGATTCTTCGATATCGTAAAGAAGAAGTAGTACTCCCTAAGTTAAGAGGGAGCCTAGATGAAATCTCCCTAGGTTAAGAGGGAGCTTGAATGAAGAGAATCTCCCTAGGATAAGAGGATGTACATAAATGATTAGATCCTCTTTGATTTAGACGGAGTGACAAATATGGTTCTCTACTTCATGTGTCATGCACTAGACCATGACTAACAACCGTAAGTTTTAATGAAGGCCATGGGTGAGAGAAGGAAATTGGAGAATGCATTTTGAGGTGCTGCTGAAAGAAGGAAAGCTGGATTAGATTGAAGAATATGTTGCTGTATGTGAAGTAGGAAAGGAAAGTATATGATTGAGGAATATTCTGTCAAATATTCGGTTGATAGTCGTATTGAGTTGAGAATCAACATCTAGAACAACCCAATAGGTTTGTATTGTTGAAGAAAGTGTAACTAGGTCCGGTCTTTATAAATGTAATTTGGATCTTTGTACTTGTAAAAGAAAAGAAATATTATTTTTGTAAATTATAAAAATGAGTTTCTTGCTCATTACATAGGTCTAGAACATGTTGAAGTGCTATAGGAAATTGAAAGAGTTAAAGAATGTATGAAGCAACTCTTCTTGAGCGCTAGAAAAAATATATTTGAGTCATAAACAATGTCAAGTAGCCCTCCAAATGACAAGCTCCATCCTCTCTGTCACGTCGGCTTGGAAATCGAATTAAAAGGCAGTCAAGTCGTCTCAAATAATAGACACAAAGGTTCACTGACATGTTGGCTAATTATGGAGGACAAACACCTATAAATACCCCGCTAGGGTCACCACAAGAATTACAGAACTTAGAATTGTCTGAGATCTTCAGAGGTCTGTTACAAAACTCCAGTAGCACGAAAACTTTGGATAAGTACAAACCTTAAGTCTCTGCAATCTTGGATAGGTACAGGAAGGACAAAATCTCAGATCCTCTGTAATCTCAGACATCTTGCAATCTCGAATAAGGAGTAGTAACATCTTCAGTCAAGTTCAGGGTTACAGGAATCTCGGATAAGGAGCAACACGATGTTTCGGTTAGGAGAAGGGTCATGTCTCAACAGTCTCGACATAATGATAAGAAGAAGAAGCTCGATGATCCCACAATGATGCATTCTCGGCATACTAGACACAGTCATGACTTCAATAAGGTGGTAATCATATATCTCGGTGCAAATCTCATATAGTATAGAGACCTCGTTGATATGAACATGATCTCAGTGAGAGTGCAACAAGGATATAGGTGAAGAAGCAACTATGGTACAACAACGATGATCTCGTTATTATGGTAAAGTCCTCCATAAAGATGTTGCAACAATCTCAGTAATGACCTTGATAGTGCAACAGTAGTGAAGACCTCGGTGAAGCAGTAATGATGATGATGATCTCAGCAGTAAGAAAAGGATTGGTGTCTTGGTCTTGGAGTGGTCTAGGACGTCAAGGATCATGGTTTTGGTATTCGTCAATTAGAATCTCTATAAGAAGAATTTTGTGTGGGTTTTTCTCTCCAAGAGGGAGAGGTTTTGGCCCTAGTAGAAAGCCAACATTGTGTGTTCTTGTCTCTTTGTTTTTAATAGCTATTTGATGAACTAAGAAGACACACTCTAATAATAATGACAAGTAAATAAGTAAAGTTAAATAACTCACAAATAGTTATCATGCAAGAAGAATCAAATTAACTTTGTCTGCCCTAGATTCTTCAACATGTATTTGATTATGTACAAGTGAAAGTATATTATTGATTGGGGTTGTGTTTGTACATGTAAATCTCTCGAAGGTTTTTGATAGCATGCTGGTTACCGATGAGTTTGATTAGGAGAGATTTGTTGTCCTTGATCCATTGGATCAAGGGGCGATGAGGCTTTGTGAGTGAAGCATTCCCTGGTAGGACATTTGGACGACACTTTGTGTTGATCTCTAAGTCCTGAAGTTGGAAAGGTGGCGTTGGCCATTGAGCTCTGACACACACTTGGATTTTTGGGTTGATGGTTAGCAAGTAAGCCTGATGGTACCTAGAGAGGTTGAAAACTTGAGTCCATCTTAGTCCCCCCCGGATAGATTGCCTTGGTTAGGAATCTAGTTTGTGGCATTTGCGGTGCCTAAATTGTTGCGAGACCAATGGATAGATTGCCCTGGTCATGAATTTAGTCCATGGCATTACGATACCTAAACTTCTTCTTAGATGATGTGGTTAGAAATCTTCCATGTACATCTTTGGTTAAATGTAAATATGAATCCCTTCCTACTTAAGAGGGAGTGTTGGAAAATGTAACTAGGTTCGGTCTTCATAATTGTAATTGAAGTCAAAATGTAATATATTTGTCAAAAGAAAAGCAAAAATATTTTCTATTATTATTAAATTGACTTGTTAAAGCATGGGTTTCATGCTTGGGTCAATTGTCATAGGTCAAGCCTCCATTGTAGGCTTTAGGATTATTTATTTGGATCAAAGTCGATTTGTTTATTGTTCAAAGACTCCTCCATCAAGTATCCTCATGTTAGCTTCAAATAGATCATCATCATGTTGGATTCGTTCGAGTGAAATCATGTCGGTCTGATCTTAAATAAAGACACAACCTTTCATGAAATCATTTCGGCTGATTTTCAAGAAGGAAAAACTATATATACAAGCCTAGTACCTCGCATTCCACAGAGAAGAACAAGTTCGGATATCTCTGAAATGAATTTCTTATGTCACAGGATATACTCTCGGTGGAATCATAAAAGTTCGTATCTATTGAAAGGGAGTTTCGGTGCCATCTCAGAAAGAAAGTCTCGTTGCTGTTACAAGTGAGAAACTAGGATGGGGTACAAGCATACTATCATAGTAAGGTGCTATCACTCGGTGCTATCACAGTAAGGTGTGATCACAATTTCGGTGCTGCTAGATAACATAGTCTCGGTGCAAACTCTGTCTCGATGTAACCAAACTCTGTCTCGATGTAACCTTAGTGATAAGAATTTGGTGCCACAACAATGAGAAGGTTTGCAGTAAGAAGGTCTTGGTCCCACCACAAAAATGAAGTTTCGGTGTTATGAGGTCTCAATACTATTACAGTGTGACATAGATCTTGATATGCAAACACAGTGAAAGGAGGATGACTTGATGGAGGTAGTCTCGAGTCTAAGTTGTAAGGGTCTTGGTCGTCTCATCTTGAATCTGCTGAAGGAAGAACTTTGACTGGGTTTTCCCCTAGAGTGGGAATTTGCCTTGGCAGCGTGCCTACATCTTGTGTACTCTTTTATTTGTTGCTTGACATTAGTCTTGCTGATAAGAAAATATAAATCGAAAGAATTAATAATAATAACAAAAACATCACAAGATAATGTCATTAATAAGGGAAATCATTTAACTGCCACCTCTATGGATTTTCCAACACAAAGATGGATTGCACTCAAATGTTATTTTGGTTATGTGCACCCTTACATGCTCTATAAATGAGAAATTTTGCTTATTTGTGTATAAATGGTTTGGATTTATATGGACACATGATTATATGTGGGTTTCTTTAAAATTTGAATATTTTATGTGTTTTTGGTTGACCGGTCGTTTGGTCCAGTTTTTTTAATGGTTCCAGGCTGTTGGGTCTACCGCTTTGATGACCAGTCCGGTTCTGATAACATTGATAGATACACCACCAAAAGCATCGGTGATCACAACTGTGAAGACTCTTGCTAAGAAGTGATGCTAGAAGTTCAGTTTTGAGCTTTCTAGGTGTCCAATGTGACCCTGCAAGACGTCTAGTGTGGCGTGTGTGCTATCATTGTAGGAATTAATAATCAGAAGAATAGTATCCAGTATTTTTCAGTTGTAGGTGTGAAATGTTGTAACTGCAGCAGATAAGAGTTGTGATACCTTTTCTCAAAGGAGAAGTGGAGAACAACTGAAAACAAAGATAACAAATTTAATGAAGTTAAAGCTTACATTTTATTTATAGAGGTCAAGTTTGCTAATTTAAATGAGATACTTGAAAACTAGCAGGTAAGCCAGTGACAAGTGTAGAGTCAGATAGGTGGCAATCTTGGATGAAGAGTCCTGGCTAGACAACGATATTATTTGTTAAAAATTTCTTTGACGTGTTCAAAGTTCAAACAATTAGGTGGCAGATGTGACATAACAATGAATGCGAGTTAAGTGTGCAGATCACTCTTTTGAAGGATGTTACTAGATTTCTGAAAAGTGTTTAGAAAGACATCCACCATCTTATTGTTATGGTCAGGTGAGTGTTAGGAAAGACAACCACATTCTACTTGAAAGACTTCCATTCTGAACTTTGAAGCTTCCTCTGCACTTATGTTGATTCTGGTGATACAGATAATTGCACAGATTTTAATTGCCCATTTGATTGTATGGATCCATGGTAGTCTTCATTATCACAACCTGCTCTGAAAGTGCAGCTGCTTTCTCTTATAGTCACTTCTTGCCATTTAGAGTGTAATTATGTACAAACCACCACCAAAGTAAAGCTATAGGCCATAGATTAAAATTATAGAATGCCTTTATCATTGAATTGCACCAACCACATGATGCTCAAAATTCCAAATCAATTATGTGCATTGATATTTTGTTGAGTTATTTTCAGTCGACCAAATTAACGCTAGAAAATATGGTTACTCTGAATAATATGGTTACTCTGAATACCAGTGACTTACCATTTGTTATATTGAAAATTCTTACATGTACATGTACCATTTGTTAAATTGAATACTCTTACATTTACGTGTGTGCATGTGTTATGTATGCTATACCTGTGTACATGTACATGTATCATTTGTTATATTGAATACTCTTTCATGTACATATGTGTTTGTGTACACACACACACACACTTTACCTTATTTCTACAAACCAAGTGCAAATGGCAAAAGGTGTCATGCTTTCCCATTGAACTACTTTCCAGTTTTGTTAGTTTTATAATTCAAGTAAATACAAATCCTTAATTTCACTTTTCCTAGAGCTGTAGATGAACGAAAAACAAACCTGTGAACTAATGGGGTATCGAGACCTAACAATTCATTCTGAACAGAACTCACTGGTATGGCAATTCTCAACTGTGTAGCTCTAGATAGGTTGGCAAGGGTTGAGTGTGTACCACAGAGTAGTATTCTTCTTTGTCTTTTATTTTAAATTATATCATATTTGGTTTTATGTTTTCTATTTTTTGAAAAATATGTCTTGTATATTCAGAAAAATATTTACATTAGCAAAGTGAAAATGCAGAAGGGTATATACAATATGAATTATGTCCTCTTCCTCAAACAGAGATAAATTCATAATATGCTACTGCATCGAGGGATTTGGTACCCTTTATCAACAAAGCCCTTTTCACCAACAACTGTATACATACCTCAGCCTTCCACATTGAGGAGGAAGCAGACAAAGAACTGACCTCATGGTTGAAATTAGTACTACATCAGATATTCCATAGAGTAAAAGCCTAAAGGAGCTGAGATCTGCAGGCAATGCCAAATACCAATAAAGGATGTATGCACCAAATAAGTGCAATCACCCAAGAGGCCTTTGGACCCTCTCCTGAATGACTGCATACTGGTCCTGGACATACTGCCATGCTTTCCTTGCGAACTGACAGTCCCAGCACATAGGCTACTCTTGGCTTTTGGTTTGAAAGTTGTTGAGAGCAATACCATTTGAAACTGCAATCATAAGATAGTGATAATCATAAGAACTGGAGTGCATCAGAACTTGTTTAATGTTGAATGTATAATAAGGTATGAATTTTTAATTGCATGAATTTTGTGGCTGAATATACAGTTATATATACTCTGATTTCTTTTTTGCAGCCCTCAAGTCGATTTGATGAGCTTCCAGATGAACTTGATCTGTTTGGAAAAATGCCAGGATCAGCTGATGATGGGGATCCTCAGACAACTAATCTTTATGTTGGAAATTTATCACCTCAGGCAAATTTCTTTATTGGTCATACTCTGCTTATCATTTTTGAACAGCAAGTTACTCTGGGTATGATGCTGGGGCTGCTTTTGACTTGTAGGAGCTGTTTGTGGAATATTATTTATAATGGCAGGTGGATGAAAATTTCCTTCTACGAACATTTGGACGATTTGGTCCGATTGCCAGTGTCAAGATAATGTGGCCAAGAACTGAGGAGGAGCGTAGAAGGCAGCGCAATTGTGGTTTTGTTGCTTTTATGAATAGGGAAGAAGCTCAAGCAGCAAATGATGAAATGCAAGGTGAGTGCCATTTTTTATTATGATGAACTTTTGTCACTCTTTTTGTATAGCTTGGGTGTCTCTGCCTTTGTCCACCTTTTTTTTTGAAAATTTGCTTTCGCCTAAAAATGTGGCTGGTAGACTTGTGATGTCCTTCATGCATGCTACTGTTTTACAGACCAATGTTTGGGATAAAGTGGCATAGCATTTCAAGAAGAAATGCTTTTTTGAATTTTAATATATTAACTAGAGTCTAGGATGGCGATAATATTTCTCAGAACTACCTAGCAAGGTGTGTATTCAGCAAGAAATAAAATTTCATTGAGTTCTGGGTATTAGCAAGGTCTTAATATCCCAATGATGTAGGTACAGTGCTTTAATACTATGGTACTTGTACAAGTGTTTTTGTTCTCTCTTCCAACAATATGGCACTGAATAGAGTTATTGTGAGAGAGTAAACTAGAATAGAACAGATTTTTATTAAAATGTCTGTGCCCAAATGCTGTATCAGACAGAAATTTACAATTATAAACGGCCATGCCTTGCTAAAATAGGAAAGTTAAAATGTGGAAAATTTATAAAAAATATGAAGACAAAGTGAACGAGGATCGCCAGTTAAGGTTTGTCCTATGGAGGTTTCTAGGCTACTTATCTAGGGGACTCCTTTGAGGTGGCTCAGCTATTTTGGACTTTTCTCTCAGAAAATTGTCTCATAAGTGCATCATCTTGCCCATGATATCTTCAAGCTGCCCACTTTGGTTACTGTTGCTCAAATGATATCCTCTAAGCTTGATCCTTTACTTATGTGGTTGTATGCTTCACCTTGGAGTAGGAAGTGCTACTTGTCTCTATCTCTCTGAATTGCTTACTTGGCAGGTCCTGTTACGGAGCCTATTAGCAGTGTTGCTAAGGTCTTGGAAACCTGCTTGATTGCCACACATATGGCAGGCGCCCACTGTTACCTCAGCGCTAGCCCTCGCTATTTAGGCCCAACAACCTCCTAAATGACCAAGGGAGGAGTCCTAAATATAACCCCAATCAACCCCAAATAAGAATAGTGCCTTATATGGAGTTGCTTGTAGTGCATGTGTTCACTTCTCGAATTGTCTAGCTGTAAAATATATAACTGTTGCAGCAGAAAACTAAACAGAAAATTTGGTCACACTAAAATATCAAAGATATATCATGTGGCCTATGGATTTTGGTATAAAAGAAAATCCTAACCAGATGTGATTATTTTATGATCTGGGATGCTGGTTGGAAAATTACAGGTCAAAACAACATGCTGTCTTGTGTAGCCGATTGTAAAATTTGCAAAAACTGAGAACTCAGGAATAACAGTCTAATTTGCCTACAACAACCACCCTACAAGTGCCTTAACACTTCTATATTGTTATTCTAGTGGTGGAAATGGTATGAGGGTTAAAATTGAGACCTTTGGGGCCTTGTCTCAACCTAAATTGACTAAAAAAGTGGATTTTCAGCAAGCTAGAAATCACTTTTCTGATTTCTGTGTCAAACCGTTTTTGGAAAATTCACCTAGAAATTTTCATATTTAAATTAAGCCTTTAAAAGCAGTGTTGATAATATCGGTATCGGCAAAATACCGGCGAGGGTCCAGAAAACGTCTTATCGGCAATGTCGCCGAAAATATCGGCAAGCATAAAAAATGCATAATATATTCTTATTATTATTATTTTTTTAATTTTTTTTCAGATTTTTAAACATATAAAGCAATAACAACATGAAATAAAAACATTGGCACATATATATATGAAGAAAGCACTGATATATATATGATGTCAAATAGAAATGATACATCAAAGGTGATACCAAATCCTCCTGATCCCTGATCATCGTCCAATCAAGGACTCAAATGTGGAGAACCAATACAAAACAACATCACATATATAAATTTATCTCATCATCATGAGTTATATGTACCAAAACAAATAAAATTAGTAGCTATCTATCTGAAATCAGTGCCCTCTCCCCCTTTTACGGGAAAACATGATGGGCTATTTACCAGGCCTACCCCGAGCAGTAGAAGGCCCTGGCCCTGTCCCTGCACCTGATGTCAAATAATGAGTGCTAGTATGGAAATGTGCTCTCCTATATCTATAGGAGATGGTGTTGACGCTGATGCAACCACAGTCTCCTCCTCCTCCTCCTCTACCTCCTGATCCTCTTGCTGCACCTGTTCTAATGGATCATCTGGCTCTAACCATGAAGGTGACTCCTCCAAGATGGGCTCCTCAGACTCCACCCTCCACTGAGACAATACATCAATATTGTCTAAGAAAATGGCATCTGGATCCATTGGTGCTTCTATTTGCTTCACTCGAAGTCGGATATTGTAATGCACATACACTAAATCATTGAGGCATGCGAACTCCAACCTGTAAGAGTGTCAAAAAAATTAATGAGTCTTGACTCTTGACACTTGAGGGTCATAAATTAAAAATAAAAAATTACAATAAATATAATTGCGCAATTGAAGGCTGGAGCTCAAAGTTATACCTGTTGTGCTTTTTTGCGTGTATTTTCTCAAATACACTCAAATTGCGCTCACACCCTAAAGAGCTACATGTCTGACTCAAGATTATTATGGCGAATTTCTGCAAATTTGGTGCCCTTGCACCATAACTTCGCCACCAAATATCTACAACAAAATAAATAAATAAAAAAGTCAAAAGCTTAAAACATAATTAAACTTTCCAATAAAAGTTAGATAATTGAATTTTAAAAGTCTAGAATTATAAGAAAATTCTAAATTGAAAATTCTAATGTTTAATGAGTGATGACTTGTCACTTGTGTGGCATGAAGAGGGTCCTTTCCTTGATAACATCATCAAAGCCAAATAAGCCATCACAATCTCGATAAAATTCTATCTTGCGATTGATTTTGCTACAAAGCTCAAGATCAGGTACCATCCTCTAAATACAGGGATGGAGCCCTTCCATTACCTCGCCATCAAAATCAAAGCCGCATTTGTATGAAAATGTGGGGTTGAGGAAGAGTGTTGCTAAATGAATGGGTTGATGAAGGATCCCTGTCCACCGACTATCAATCACATCCCATAACATTATATGCCTATCAAGCCCAACAGGACCTTGTCTGCATAATAAGAACGAATGACCTCCTTGGCCCTATCCATGGCCTCATACAAATAAGCCATTGCAGGCTTCTCCTCATCTACCAATCTCAAAACCTTTACTATAAGTTCACTAACTGAGCATGCTTCTTCTACTCCCTACCGAAACATGTTAGATTACACCATTTTTGCAATGGCTCTCCCATCCTATCTCCTGCTGTATCTACGAACACGCCACTCATCAGTAACAAACATTTGCTTCAACTCGAACTAGCATCGAAGCAAAGACTAAAGAGTAATAAAGTTTGTGACAAAATGTGTGATTGCAGGACACCACAAGTTCTTGTTTCTAGTGTACCTCCTCATGAGGCTAAGAACAAAAGCATGGTTATAAATAAACTTGGGGATGCTCCCAGCCATATTAACCACCTCCTTGATGAAGGAGAGTTTCCCCATATCCTCAATCTGCAAATGATACAATGTGTTGCACACGGAGTCCAAAACAATGTGTGATGCCTCTCCATAAGCATCCTGCTGGTAGAGACATAATTAGTTGCATTGCTCGTTATGACTTGCACCACCTTCTACACACCAATCTTCTGAATGAACCCATCTAACAACTCACATATTGTTGCTGCATCTTTGATATGTGTTGATGCATCCACCGATTTAATAAACATGGTACCTTTAGGACAATGTAACAAGAAATTTAGAAAGGTCCTACCCTTCCTATCTGTCCAACCATCAGACATCACTGTGCATCTAGAAACTTCCCATGTTTTTTTCAACTCCGCCAATCTAGAGTTGATGTCCTGCTTTTCTGCTTGAAGAATTGGCTTCCGCAACTCCTCATATGTAGCACTTTTGTACCCTGGGCCCACAACAACAATAACATCACACATTGGCTGCAAAAATGGATTGGTTTTGGTGATGCTGAGAGGTAAGTCGCTCAACAAGAAAAGACACCTCCCCATGACTCTATCTGCTTCTTGCTTCTCCTTTAAAAAAAAAATGATTTTATGGAAGGTTGTGCTCCATGTCCTGTTCGTGGAACAAAAAACGATGACTTCGCACTAGCATTAGCAGGTGATGCCGTGGAGCCCCTCCCACTACCTTCAGCGTCAAAATCAGAAGAAGATCTCCCGAAAGATCTACCTGCACGTTCAACCTTGTTTCTTTTTGCCTCTTCTTTGTTTCTGTCTTTTTCATCAATTGCTTCAAGAGCTTTTTGTATAAGCTTCGGACTAGAAACTGTACAAATCCCAACATCATGTCCAGTGAGTCTAGCTAGATGGTATTTCAATCGCATAACCCCTCCTGTCATCCTGGTCCCACATAATTTTCATGATAGATATGCTCGATTTGTCCCACCATCAGGCTCCCCATACACCCAAAATGGGTCCAAGGCTTTTGGCATATTTGAATTTTGTAATGAGCTAACTAAAAGCTAGGGCACCAAAAAAAATTGGAATTAATGATTAAAGTTCAGTGTTCACCCATACCACCTCATTTTACAATTTTTTTTTGGCTACATTATTTGCAATGTGAATTCAATGAAAAATGACAATAAGAGGGTGCATTTGAAAGTTAGAAAAAGAAATGGAGTTTGTTATCCAAATATGGAGAAAACCCTTGCATTGGCTCATGGGCATGAAAATCATAGCAAATGGAAAAAAGAAGAAGAAGCAAAATGTTGGTAGGCAAAGAGGCAAGCAAGAATAACCCTAAATCTATCAAAAAAATCATTAACATAGGGTTTTTTAGAACATATCTATTAATGGAAGAAATGAAAATTGTCTCACTGTTCTTCAATCTTTGATCAACAAAAAATTCGTTGTTGGTGGCGATAATGGCTATTCAACCCTCAATTCCTCCTTGACAACAAGCACAATGCTCTCCCCTTCCTTCTCCATCAATCATAAAACAAAAATGAGCAAAAAAATCCTCAACGAATCAGCGAAAATATCGTGATATTTCCTCAGCGATATTTTGGCTCCATGAAAATATCGCGATATTATCATCACTGTTTAAAAGTGCCCAAAAATTGTGCAAAAATTACTTTAAATACAAGAAAATATAGATTTTAGGCACTACAGAGTAATGAGAAAAGGTTTAATGAGGGAATACTTGCTTGAATGGATGAAAGCCTCTCTGAAATTGTAGATCCCGCTTGGTACAACAAAGTAATCTTTAGATATACAAGGCCAAAAAACTAGATACAAATGTAAAATAACCTTGAAATGGAACTTGTGACTATCATTGGTTAGATTTAACAATTTGCTGAAGTTTCCATAAGATATTGCTTTGGTAGAATGATAAACAATGAAATTCAGCAATTTAAATTTTAAATAACCTAAGCTAATTACAAAAAATTAAAAGTTTGTGAATATTTTCTATGTCACAAGGTTTGTCGAACTTTAACCTTGAAGTTTGAATTTTGGCGAAGCCTTCAACTTTTTTGAGGTTCGATGAACCTCGTCAAACCTCATAGCCATTGACCAAGTCCATAGATGAAAACTCATAACCTCATGTCACAACTCAAGCTTGTAATTTATATTTTTAGTTTCCATGTTCATGATATTTTTTTTTGATGTTTACTGATGTTGATTTCTTACTATTTTATCCTATAATTCATTTTATATATATATAGATGAACCTAATGTTGAACCTCATCAAAAAATTCGAATTCAAACTAAACCTAATCATTTTTGAACCCGAACTCGAACCCGAACCATGTGACATTGGATATTTTGAATAGAAAATTGTTGTTGGATATACTTATACCCTCTAAATACCTCACCCCTTGTCGAAGTTTGAAGTTGATACCCTCTTCAGTCAATACAGCCGGTTGAACTCAAGGGAGTGGGTTTGGTCTTGAGGAAAAGTCGCCCCCAATATTGACATAACTCTCTTGGTGACTTTCGAATTCACCTAGGAGTGCCCTCTCTCAAAGTGGCATCTTCAATCTTCAACTCTTGTGTGTGATGAATACAAGATCGTGAAAAAATCAAAGCTCTTCTCTATGTTGGAATTTTGGGTAGCTGGGAAGGTATTTTCGTGAGGCAAAACCCACCAAAAAGAAGTTTGTTGGACGATTTACCCAAAAGTGGGGTTTTGGATCCATGATGTGGGTTTAGGTCCAAAATAGATAATTTTTAATTCTAAAGGGTTGAGAGGCTAAAACCTAAGTTGTTATGGTTTCCTAAATGACCCAAGGGAAAATGATAAATAGAGGAGAAACAAGGAGAGGATCATTGTGTGCAAGAGAGATGTGATTTCTCTTGTGCTAGGAGTGCTGAGTTTTGGTCATGGAGGCCAAGATTATCCTTGGGAGAAGATTTTAGCTCTTGTTCTATGAGGCCAGTAAAAGATCAACATGAGAATCAAAGTCTTGGAGGGCTGGAGATTAGACCTAGTTGGGTTAGGGCTTGCACTAAGCCAAAAAACAAGATTCGTCCAAGTTGTTGAACGAGGCCAAGTGCCTCGACTTATGTGAACAAGGGTTCTATGGAAGGCCTAGGGTAGGTTGAAGGGTTTATATGAGTGTGAATAGTACCACATTGCAAATTGTCTTGTGAAGATCAATCGCCCTACTGAAAACGCTGTAGATCTAAGGAGGACACTTTTTTTTAGGGCCAAATATCTCTCTAAGTCTGATCTGCTAGAGTATTGTTAATTTATGGTATATTCTATGCTTAGTGCAATTTACTTCAATTTCTTCTTATTAGCCCCTGTTTAGCAATCACATAAACATAGTAAAATGCAGATAAAACATTAATAGATTGATAGAAAACAAGCCAAGACAAGAGACACCAGATGTGGCAGCTAACCAGGGACAAACCCCAATGCGGGGAAACCCTTTGATCAATTCTTCCTTAATCTTCAATAGTTCAGCAGAGAGAAATAATACAAATTCATAAATCTGTAATTTTATGACAGCAACAACAAACCCTAACCAACAAAGTCAAATTTGGGCAAACAAGATGAAATTGACCTTCAATATGTTTGGTCGATTTCCTGGTCATCTATTCGTCCAACAGCAAGAAGAAGCAACCCATAAACAACCTCAAAAACACATAGATTGCAGTTACTTGAAGTCAACCTGATGCCCCAAACTAGGGCAGTCAACACTGGTCAAACGAAAGGTCAGATTGCCTCGGTTTGCATGCCAAAATTGCGGCCTGACTAGGGGAGGCTGCCACACCAAAACTGCACTCCTGAAAGTCAATGCTTGGTCATTGCTGTCCAAAACGCCTTGCTACAGCGTCTGCGTCCTCCTTCCTTGCCCTACTGTGTCCTCTTTGTTCCCATGTGTGAGCTTCTCTTCCTTGTGTGTATACCTAATCAGCTAAGGAGAGAGGAATGTATGAGAGATGAGATGAGTAATGACTCAACCTCACTTGTATTTATATGATATGCTGGGCATGTGTGCCACACATTTAGCTGCTGGCCGACATTGACAATTTGTCAAGTAAATATAAATAAATTCATATCTCCATAAATACTTGTCGGAATCAGATGATCATTAGATCAATCCTACACCTCTCGATGAGAGGAATCAAGGAACAATATCAGCTGCCATAAATAAAATGACGCACATGGAGTTTGGCCCTAGTTGCCAATTTTAACACTCTCTCTCAACTAGGGATAACTTCATATGCTAATTTGTCTGATCGTCGATACTATCTCTGCCATCAAATGCACTGCACTGCACTTCACTGTTCTGCTCTGCCCTACTGAACTACGAAGAAGAAGAAATGATTAAGGATGTATCATACCATCCTCCACTGACTCGAAGTCAGTCCCAAAGAGTGTGTCATACCACTCTCACTGATCCCAGATCAATGGAGGTCATTCTAGCATAGGAAGTACGGTTGACACAACGAGGCGTCCATCGATAGTACTACTATGGTCCCTAACCCCATTTCCCTACTCATTGATTAGATGAGAGGTACTTCCCATGAGTTCCAGACTGCATGGGTAGGATGCCTCGATAGGAGAACTAATCATCCTGTCCATAAGTCGCCACGACGTATCACTGGAGAAGGTTGAACCTTTCACCCTGTACATAGCGCACCACTAGGGGAGGGTGAGTCGCCCTGTGGTCGCATGTCACTCCAAGAAGTACCAGGGGAGGGTGAGTCGCCCTGTGGTCGCATGTCACTCCAAGAAGTACCCCAAGCCCCCGGGAGCTCCGCGAGCTCAATGTATGCATCATACACGACCCTCATAAGAGGGTCTCTGAATGACACCAAGTCGTTCTCAGATTGTCAAGGATTTGATCTTTCCCAGGGGCTTCTTCAAAATGTCGGCGACCTGCACATCTATACCTATTACCAATATGTTGGAGCCTTATTGCTCCACATTGCACCATATCCCATATATACTTGTACCTGATATCGATATGCTTGGAGCGATCATGAAATACAGGATTCTCTGATAAACGAATCTTGCTCTAGTTGTCACACAGGATCACGGTAATATCCAATGTAAATCCAAACAGCTCACTGAAGAGCTTTCGCAACCAGACCGCCTCACAAGAGGCCATACTCGCAACAATGTACTCTGCCTCAGTGGTGCTCAAAGCCACCGACTTCTACTTCCTTCTCATCCAGGACATTGAGGCAAATCCCAAAGAGAAACAACACCGGGAAGTGCTCTTTCGGTCCACCACACAACCTGCCCAATCAACATCGATATATCCATGTGGTCTCACATCTTCGGTAGTGTATCTCAACCCATGAGTGATTGTGCCATAAAGGTATCTCAACAGATTCTTGGCACCAATCCAATGTGTCTGGTGAGGCTCAACCATACGTTGACTCAACATGTTGACTGCAAAACATGTATCCGGACGGGAGTTCAGCAAGAACATCAATGCTCCGATGAGTTGACGATACTCGGTAGCATTTTGCAAAATAGGTCCGACAACATTACCGCTTAACTTCTTGAAGTGAAGCTCCATCGAGGTAGTCACGGGCTTGCAGTCCACCATACCGAATCTCTCCAATATCTTCACCACATATTTTCCTTGAGATAGGAAAATTTGCCCTGGCTTCTGCCAGACTTCTATTCCTAGGAAATAGTGCATCAGTCATAGGCCCTTGATCTCAAATTCGGAAGCCAACTCCCTCTTACATTTATGAATGAGAGGGTCTACACCTGTAAGAAAGAGGTCGTCAACGTACAACATGTAAAAATTTCTGTTTTCCCACCCCGGTTTTCAGTTTCTCCTTATTTCTCCCATGTAGTTAAATGCCCATTCCCATAACCATACATTTAACAGACTGAAAAAAATAAATATTGCTGGAAACACAAATTCTGGAAATTTTTCAGAATGCTGGAAATTGCAGAATTAAAAATCAGCAATCAAAAACAGCCATTAAAACACTGATATTTTTAGTCAACTTGACCCTGGAAAAACCCCCTACAACTCTTGGGGAAAACCAGTTTGAGAGCGCTTCTTTATTTCTGAAAATTGCCTTTTTACAGTGAGAATTATTCAGCAAAAAATCAGCAAGCAAATTTACAACTTATCTCCTTTCCCGTGCCTCACAACAATCTGGAAATTACAGCAAACAGGACAACAATAAATGCTGTACGGCCTTCGTTTTGTGTGCAAAAAAATCAGCAAACTGCTCCTCGATTTTTGTGCAAAAATCTGCCTTTCACTATGTGCTGAATCAGCTGTACAAATCTGCTCAACTGCTGCCTTGGAATGTGTGCCAAGTTGTTGTCTCCTTCTCCCTGCTCAGAAATCTCTCTTGCTCTCCTTCTCCCAATCTGCTCATGAAAGAATGAATGACCTTTTCCTCCTTTTCCTCCTTTAATATAACTCCAAGTGACTTTTGGGTGATCCAAGTGACTTTTGGGTGATCTCTAAATCCAATGGCTGAAATAGATTTAGATCAATGGTTGAGATTAAATGCTCATTTAAATCTCACTTTCTATTTTTTAATTCACCCCACTTTAATAAAGACCCACTTAGTCATTTATTTCCAAAGTCACTTTTCCTTTCTAATTTTTCATTTACTTTAAAATTAGACTTAGTAACTTTATCACTTAAAGTCACTTTTAAATTAGATTTAACTTTATAAAATTATGAAGTCACTTTAGGAGAAAAATTAAATTCTTTTGGACACTTTTCCCTAGGCCAAAGATCAAAGCCTAAGGGAAACCACCTGTCCTCCGGTACCAAATTTCAACACTCCCTCTTACCGAGGAAGGTGTTCCTCACCACACCCATCTTGTCTCTGAAGTAGACATGCTTGCCCCGTGGTAAGGCTTTGGTAAGGATATCTGCAACCTGCTCATCAGTGGAAATATACTCAAGCTTCACAGCTCCCTTCTGAACAGTCTCTGATGAAATGATATCTGATCCCTATATGCTTTGACCTGTCATGAAATATTGGATTCTCCGTGAGTTTAATGCAACTCTGATTATCACAGTAAATCACTGAAGGTCTCAACGGCTGACCAAATAAGCCAAACAACATCTTGCGAAGCCAGATAGCCTCACAACTAGCTAGACTGGCTGCTATATACTCTGCTTTCGCTGAACTCAGTGCTACTGACTGCTGCTTCCGGCTGAACCATGACACTACTGCTGAACCCAACCCAAAACAACACCCTGAAGTGCTCTTCCTATCAGAAGCACAACCTGCCCAATCAGAATCAGTGTACCCTGCCAATCTCACTCCATCTCCCTGCCTGTAGTCCAGACCATAATCTACTGTCCCCTGCAAGTACCGCAAAATGTGTTTTGCAGCCACCCAGTGAACCTTCCTAGGCTCACACATAAACTGACTCATCGTGTTGACTGCAAAACAGATATTTGGTCTAGTGTTGACCAAATACATCAAGGAACCAATCAGCTGCCTGTACAATGTGGGATCCACCAACTCGGAATCCGAAGCATGAAGCTTCTTCTAGTTGGTGATCATCGGTGTCGACATGGGTCTACAATCCTCCATGTGGAATCTGCTAAGGATGTCCACAATATACTTCCCCTGCCCCAGGAAGAAATGCCCCTCCTCCTGCCACACCTCCAAACTAGTGTTGCACGAAGCGCCCCCCGACCCCCCCCGGTTCCAAGCCCCGAAGCGCGTCCCGTACGGAAGCGCCTAGGAAGCTTGGCCGGAAGCGCGCTTCCGAAATTTTTAGACGCTTCCTGGAAATTTGGAAGCACTGGCGCTTCCGAAGCGCCGAAGCGCGCTTCGTACGACGCTTCCCAGACGCTTCCAGAAAAGATTCCGGAAAAGCATTTAGAAAATCGTTTTTTTTTTCAATTTTTTTTAAAATTTTAGGTGGGTTTGCTTGTTGGGGGTGGGTCCACCTTGGGTTAGGGTGACAAATGAAAGCAAAAAAAAATATAAATATAGCAGATGCTCCCTCATGGTAATGTTAAATTCTTAAAGTAAAAGTGACATTCTCCTTTATTTTTCATTTTCATCCTTTTACTTAAATTTTTAACATTACCATGAAATGACTCAGAATGTTTGAGAGTGGTTCTAGCCTCATTGGACTTCATATGGAGAAAATAGAATTTCATATCCTATTCAAAATTCAGCAGACTTAACAGTTTTCAGGTATTCAGGATCAATGGGATTGTGGCATTTCATTAGATTATATCAAGTATGAAGGTATGCGATTAGCATTTAATCAAGAGCACCAAGCCCTATATGTACCCTGGTGTTGGTGGTGTTAATTGTTGAACTCCTTTGTCACGCGGAATGCCCTTAGCAAAAAATTACCTTTCAATCAAGTCAAAATCATCGATCAAACATGTTAAGCTTTTTCTACCATATTTTAAGTCTTGAATTAGGTAGTTTGATCAAAATTGGGCAATGTTGACTAATATCCCTAGACAATCGAGGTAGAGGCAAAGGCTAGACAAGAGGAGAAGAATCTAGATTCTAGATCATTAATGTACAATGGATGTTATATCTATCTTGATTTATGCAAAAATATGCATGTTTTCATGTCTTCTACTATTAATTTGGTATTTGGGATGTTTGTTTTGAGTATAAATGCAAAAAAATAATATATATATATATATATATATATATATATATATATATATATATATATATATATAGCAGACGCTTTCGCGGACGCTTCGCTTCCTAGATTTTTGGAAAATGACGCTTCGGCGTCCCCGCTTCCAAAAAACGCTCCCGCTTCGTGCAACATTGCTCCAAACCCAAAAAGTAATGCATCAAACCGATGTCCTTCATCTCAAACTCCGCCGCAAGATCTCTCTTGCAGTGCTCTATGAGCCTCTCTGCACCTGTAATGATCAAGTCATCCACATACAGCACCAGAATGAGAGGCTCCTCACCAATCACAATAAAGTAAAGGTTCGGATCTGCCTCACTCTTTGTGAAACCCATCCCCTGCAAGTATGCATCTATCCTGGAGTACCAAGCTCTAGGAGCTTGCTTCAGGCCATAAAGGGTCTTCTTCAATCTGCACACATGGGACTCCTTCCCATGCACCTCAAAGCCCTGTGGCTGCTCAATGTACACCTCCTCTTGTATGAAGCCATTGAGAAATGCGGTCTTCACATCCATCTGGTGGATCTTCCAACCCATCTCTGCTGCTATCGATATAATGGAGCGGATCGAAGTATATCGAGCCACGGGAGCGAAGGTCTCCTCATAATCAACTCCCTCTACCTGGGAGAACCCTCTAGCCACAAACCTCGCTTTGAATTTCTCAATGCTGCCATTTGCAGCATGCTTTACCTTGTAAAGCCATCTGAAAGTAACCACGGATTTGCCCTCAGGCCTCGGCACCACCTCCCAAACATCATTCTTCATGATAGAAGAATAGTCCTCCTGCATGGCCTCTCTCCAGACCTGCTGGCTAGCTGCCTCCTCATAGCTAGAAGGCTCAGAGTCAAGGATGCTGGTAACCATCGCCATATAACTACAAAACCTCTCAGGTGGTTTACTCTCTCTGACCGGCCTCTTCGGCTCAGCAACAGATGTGGCATCTCTCAAGGTGTCCTGAAGCCACTTGGGCTTCCTCTTCCCTGAGCGCACTTCTTCCACCGGAGAATGAAACTCCTCCTCATCATCATCAGTAGCCTGAACTCCTGACAGTCTGTTTGCTGTCCTCCTGCCTGCACCTGAACCTGTAGAAGCTGAGGTACCGTGTGAACTGTCCATCAGTGGACTCCCTAGTGAACTGCTCTGCATGCTGCTCGGAGCACCATCCCTCTGGCTCGGCGAGCCACTGCTCACTAACAGACCTGACATCCTCATAGATGTACCTCCGGATCCTCCTGATCCCTGCCTACTGGATCCCTGCGACTGACTCAACTGCTGCTGAGGGTCTGGCTGATCCAGATACTCTAACTCCCGTGACCTCCTAAAGGCCCTGTCC
Organism: Pinus tabuliformis; assembly: GCA_031772625.1. Classification (NCBI taxonomy): domain Eukaryota; kingdom Viridiplantae; phylum Streptophyta; class Pinopsida; order Pinales; family Pinaceae; genus Pinus; species Pinus tabuliformis. The sequence continues at coordinate 741,293,718 of CM062819.1, read as the reverse complement.
TCCTCGAACTTCACATCCCGTCTGACAACAACTCTCCTCTTTGCAGGAATATAAATCCGAAAGGCCTTTGAGGTCTCACTGTAGCCCACAAAGATACCCTTCTCTGCGGTGGGCTCTAGTTTGGTCCTCTTCTCCTTGGGTATATAGGAGTATGTAATGCATCCAAAGATATGAAGATGACCAATATCAGGCTTCTTCCCAGAGAAAGCCTCCTCCGGAGTCATGTGCCCCAAGGCACAATGCAGACTCCTGTTCTGCAAGTAAACAACTATGTTGCAGGCCTCTGCCCACAAGAACAATGGCAACCCCTGATCATGTAACATGGCTTTGGCAGCCCCTATGATGGATCTGTTCTTCCTCTCTGCAACCCCGTTCTGCTGGGGGTTGTAAGGAACAGTGAACTCCCTCCTAATGCCTGCCTCCGCACAATAGTCAACAAACTCTCCAAGGGTGTACTCTCCTCCATTGTCCGACCTCAAGGACTTGATCTTTCGACCTGTCTGAGTCTCAACAAGAGCTCTGAACTCCTGAAACCGCTTGAAGACCTCACTCTTGGTCTTCAAAAAATAAATCCAGGTCCTCCTGGAGTGATCATCAATGAATAAAACATAGTACTCATATCCACTCAAGGAAACATGAGACATCCGACCGCTCACATCGGAATGAATCAAATCAAGTATCCCCGTCGCTCTGCTATCACTGCTGGGAAAAGGGGATTTGGCAAACTTGCCCATCGCACAACCTCTGCAAGTATCAAAGTGATCAGTACTGAAATCTGGCACACCTGTAGTGATCTCCCGCAATGTCCTCAAGGCTCCATGATACATATGTCCCATCCTGCGGTGCCAAATCTCACACAGCTCAGAACTGCTAGCTCTGCTGTCGGTACTACTGCTCAATGCCAAAAGGGGCTGAAATGAAAACTTGTACGTCAGGTTTCTTATTGGTGAACATCTCTTTGGGAGTCTTGGAAGCCAATGCTTCATGAGGGCATCGATTTTGAACATATACGGTGGTATTTGCAACTTTGGCCCATAGAAACTTCGGAAGCCTTTGATCATGGAGCATAGCACGGACAACTTCAACAATCGTAAGATTCTTCCTTTCCGCCACACCATTCTGCTCAAGAGTATATGGTGTTGTAGTCTCCCTCTTAATGCCAGCCTCTTTGGAAAATTCATGGAACTCATTGGATTCATACTCAATCCCATTATTAGTCTTTAAGATCTTAATCTTCTTTTCGGTTTGATTCTCGATCAAGGCTTTGAAGTGACAAAACCAGTAGAACACTTGATCCTTCCTTTTCAAGAAGTATATCCAAGTCTTGCTAGAATAATCATCTGTAAAAGTGAGGTAATATAAATATCCTCCCAAAGAATTCAAAGTCATCATACCAGATATGTCAGAGTGAACCAACTGCGATATCGCGGAGGTCTTGCTATGGCTTGAGGGGAATGGTCCCCCTTTGAACATTTCTTCGGAACATCCAGGACATACACCTTCTTGCTCTAATTTGAACTCGGGCAACCTGGTCACCATTTGTCTCACATTGGGTAGAGCTTCATAATGAAGGTGGGCAAACCTTCGGTGTCATAGTTCGGACTGAAGAGATGTGTCACAAGTCATGACACCCAACGAAATTCCTCTGACATGATATAAAGAGTCAACCTGAAACCCATGAGTGAAATCATATTTGAAATTCTTTTTCCATATAGGATTTCTTGAGATCAGGTACATATAGGATTTCTTGCAAGTGAATTGTATTACCCTGATTCAATTGAAGAGAGACATTCCCTACGCCTTTCACGGGATATTTGGAGTTGTCCCCAAGACAAATTTCCAGGTTGGTCTCCTTCTCTATCAGATTAGAGAGAGTTTCTTTGTAACTAGTGAAGTGCCTTTAGGCACCACTATCAATAAGCCAATTTCCCAGCAAGTGCGGGGGAGCAGTTGTAGAGAGGGCCGTTGGTAGATAATATTCATCTTGTTTATTGTTACCTGGAGTTTCTTGCCTCCTTGGAAGGTTGTCCATTTCCTTGATTTCTGAGATTCCTCTTTCCTTTGCCATTGAACCCGCCCTTTCTTTGATTGTTGTTGGAATTGCCTCGGGAGTGATTCTGATCATCGTCATGAGATGTGTCATTTCTTTCAGGGCACTTCCTCGCATAGTGGCCAATTTTGTTGCAAATGTAACATCTATCTTTCCTTCCACCTTTCGGTCTGGCCTTTCACTTAGATTTTGCTCTAAAATTATTTCTCCTTTTAGCATGAGAGGAGAATGCAGCAGTTTGCCTCTAAGTGTACGCATTTCCTGCTCTTCCATCCTTGTTTCTTCTTGAATGCATCTCGCCATCAATTCCTCAAATCCTGGGATTACATTAGTGTTGAGAAGAGTGGTTCTGAATATATACCATTCAAATGGGAGCCCTTCAAGAGTTGTGATGGTTAGTACGCCGTCAGGAACGACTTCCCCAATCGATAGGAGATCATTCTTGGTCTAGGTGATCCTTAAGAAGTAGGCTGGCATTCTCTCATCTTTGCCCTTTTTAATTTCCTTGAGCTTATTTCTAAGGAACAAAACTTGATTTGCGTCATTAACTTTAAATAGGCTTACCAGTCTATCGTAGATTTCCTTAGAGGTGGTCAATACGGAATCATAGGCCACCAGGCGCTTATCGATAGAGTCCCGGATGATCTTTTTTGCTTTGAATTCTCCCCTGGTCCACTTGTTCCTTGCGGCAAAAGATGCATTTGATGGAGCTCAATGATTCTGCCTCTTACATGGTCCAACGCTTCCTACTCTTCCAATGTCAGATCGAGAGACATCTTCCATCCATGATAGTCGGACTTCACACGGATCTTGTCTTCGGTGGAGAAGTGTGATGAGGGCCCCATGAAGTCTTTAGGATTGCTTCAACGGTCTTCACCTCAGCTTTGATACCATGTTAATTTATGGTATGTTCTATGCTTAGTGCAATTTACTTCAATTTCTTCTTATTAGCCACTGTTTAGCAATCACATAAACATAAATTAAAATGCAAATAGAAGATTAATAGATCGACAGAAAACAAGCCAAGACAAGAGACACCAGATGTGACTGCTAGCCAGTGACAAACCCCAATGTGGGGAAACCCTTTCATCAATTCTTCTTTAACGTTCAATACTTCAGCAGAGAGAAATAGTACAAATTCATAAATCTATAATTTTATGACTGCAGTAGCAAACCCCAACCAACAAAGTCAAATTTGGTCAAACAAGATGAAATTGACCTTCAATATGTTTGGTCAATTTCCCGGTCATCTAGTCCTGCAACGACAAGAAGAAGCAGCCCATAAACAGCCCCAAAACACAGTAAAACTACAGTCAACTTGCTGCCCCAAACTAGGGCAGTCAACTCTAGTCAAACCAGAGGTCAGATTGCCCCGGTTTGCGTGCCAAAAATTGTGTCCTGCCACAACCAAACCGCACTCTTGAAAAGTCAACGCTGTCAAAAATGTCTCGCTGGAGATTCTGTGTCCTCCTTCCTTGCCCTACTGTGTCCTCCTTCTTCCCATGTGTGAGCTTCTATTCTTTGTGTGTAAACCCAATCAGCTAAGGAGAGAAGAATGTATGAGAGATGAGATGAGTGAATAATGACTCAACCTCACTTGTATTTATATGATATGCTGGGCATATGTGCCACACATTTAGCTGCTGGTTTATATGATATGCTGGGCATATGTGCCACACATTTAGCTGCTGGCTGACCTTGACAATTTGTCAAGTAAATATAAATAAATTCATATCTCTAGAAATACTTGTCAGAATCAGATGATCGTTAGATCAATCCTAGACCTCTCGATGAGAGGAATCAAGGAAAAATATCAGCTGCCATAAATAAGATGACCCACGTGGAGTTTGGCCCTAGTTTCCAATTTTAACACTACCTCTCAACTAGGGAGAACTCCATCTGTTAATTCGTCTGACTGTCGGTACTATCTTTGCCATCAAATGCATTGCGTTGCACTGTTTTGCTCTGCTTTGCCGAACTATGCAAAAGAAGAAATGATCGAGGGTGTATCATACCATCCTCCACTGATTCGAAGTCAGTTCTAGAGAGTGTGTCATACCACTCTCATTGATCCCAGATCAGTATCATTGATCCCAAATTAATGGAGGTCATCCTAGCGTCAGGAGTACGGTGGATATAACGATGCGTCCATCGATAGTACTACTATGGTCCCTAACCCGATTACCCTACTCATTGATCAGATGAGAAGTACTTCCCATGAGTCCTAGACTGCAAGGGTAGGATGCCTCAACAGGAGAACTAATCATCCTATCCATAAGTCAACACGGGGTATCATAGGGCAAGGTTGAACCTTTCACCTTATACATAGCGCATCATTAGGGGAGGGTGAGTCGCCTTGTGGTCGCATGTCGCTCCAAGAAGTACCCCAAGCCCCCCGGAGCTCCAAGAGCTCAATGTATGCATCATACACGACCCGCATAAGAGGATCTTTGAACGACACCAAGTTGTTCTTGGAAAGTCAAGAATTTGATCTTTCCCAGTGGCTTCGTCAAAATGTCGGCGACCTTCTCATCTGTACCGATATGTTGGAGCCTTATTGCTCCCTGCTGCACCATATCCCGGATATAGTGGTACCTGATCTCAATATGCTTGGAGCGATAATGAAATACAGGGTTCTTTGATAAACGAATCCCGCTCTAGTTGTCACACAGGATAACGGTAGTATCCAATGTAAATCCAAATAGCTCACTGAAGAGCTTCCGCAACCAGACTGCGTCACAAGAGGCCATACTCACAGAAATGTACTCTGCCTCAGCAGTGCTCAAAGCCACCGACCTCTGCTTCCTGCTCATCCAGGATATCGAGGCAGATCCCAAAGAGAAACAACACCCGGAAGTGCTCTTTCGTTCCATCACACTGCCTGCCCAATCAACGTCAATATATCATTGTAGTCTCACATCTCCGACAGTGTATCTCAACCTATGAGTGATTGTGCCACGAAGGTATCTCAACATATTCTTGGCACCAATCCAATGTGTGTGGTGAGGCTCAACCATATGTTGAATCAACGTGTAGACTGAAAAACATATATCTGGACGAGAGTTCACCAAGAACATCAATGCTCCGATGAGTTGATGATACTCGGTATCATTTCGCAAAATAGGCCTGGCAACACTACCGCTTGACTTCTTGAAGTCAAGCTCCATCGAGGTAGTCACGGGCTTGCAGTCCACCATACCGAATCTCTCCAATATCTTCACAACATATTTTCCTTGAGATAGGAAAGTCTCCCCGTGGCTTTTGTGAAACTTCTAGTCCTAGGAAATAGTGCATCAGTCCCAGGTCCTTCATCTCAAACTCGGAAGCCAACTCCCTCTTACATTTGTGAATGAGAGGGTCTGCACCTGTTAGAAAGAGGTCATCAACGTACAACACCAGTATGAGAGGTTTGTCATCTTCAACCTTAAAGTAAAGGTTAGGGTCGACTTCACTCCTAGTGAATCCCAGCTTCATCAAGTAGCTATCGCTCCTCTCATACCAAGCTCGGGGTGCTTGCTTCAGACCATAGAGGGCTTTCTTCAAACTGCACACGTGAGATTCCCGATCACGAATCTCAAATCCTTTGAGTTGTCCCACATAGACTTCCTCTTTGATTGAACCATGCAAGAATGCGGTCTTGACATCCATGTGATGTAGGTTCCATCCTTGTGAAGCAGCAAGGGCTATGATCGAGCGGATGGTGGTGTATTTGGAAACAGGTTCAAATATCTCGTCATAGTATATACCTTCCTTCTGAGAGAAGCAACGAGCGACAAAAAGAGCCTTATACTTTTCAGCACTAACATCAGCTCCATGCTTTATCTTGTAAAGACATTTCGAAGTGACAACTGTTTTGTCCTGGGGTCTGGGGACCACATCCTAGTCATCGTTCTTCATGATGGACTCATATTCCTCAGTCATAGCATCCTTCCATACTTTATGCTTGACATCTTCGGCGAATGATGAAGGCTCATTTTGAATGATCATGCTCATGAGGGTCAAGTGTCCTTGATACCTGGCCAACTTCTTGCTTTCTCGGAAATTCCCTCTGGGTGCAATGTGTCCTTTGGCATCATCAAGTGTCCCCCTAAGCCATGAAGGCCTCTTCCTAGAAGAGGAAGGCTCTTGCAGAGGGGGATCAATAGGATCCATAAGTTCTTCTACATCGGGCATCGTCTCATCTTCCTTTTCCTCTGGTTTCCTGGTGTCAGCTTCTCCGGATTTCCTTAGTATAGGAAGATTGTCAACTTTTCTAAGAGCCATATCTTCGTCAAAGGTGACATCATGGCTAATCTCGACTTCCCTTTGAGTAGCCACATAGATTATATAGCCCTTAGTATTTTCGCTATAGCCCACGAAGATTCCTTTCTTTCTAGATGCACCCAATTTATTCCTTTTCTCTTTCGGTAGATGAAAATAAACAGGACTTCCAAAAATTCTAAAATGAGATACGTCAGGTTTCTCACCAGTGAACATCTCTTCCAGAGTCTTGGAACCCAATGCTTGATGAGGGCATCGGTTTGAACATATATGGCGGTATTCGCAGCTTTGGCCCATAGAAACTTTGGAAGCCTTTGATCATGGAGCATAGCACGAACAACTTCCACAATTGTACGATTCTTCCTTTCCACCACACTATTTTGCTCAGGAATATATGGTGTTGTAGTCTCCCTCTTAATGCAAGCCTCTTTGCAAAAGTCATGGAACTCATTGGATTCATACTCAGTCCCATTATTAGTCCTTAAGATTTTGATCTTCTTTTCGGTTTGATTCTCGATCAAGGCTTTGAAGTGACGAAACCAGGAGAGCACTTCATCCTTATTTTTCAAGAAATATATCCATGTCTTGCGAGAATAATCATCCGTAAAAGTGAGGTAATATAAATATCCACCCAGTGAATTCACATGCATCATACCAGATATGTTGGAGTGAACTAACTGCAATATCTTGGAGGTCTTGCTATGGCTCGAGGGGAATGGTCGCCTTTTGAGCTTTCCTTCGGCACATCTAGGGCATACACCTTCTTTCTCTAATTTGAACTCGGGCATTCTGGTCACCATTTGTCTCACATCGGGTGGAGCTTTATAATGAAGGTGGGCAAACCTATGGTGCCATAGTTCGGACTGAAGAGATGTGCCACAAGTCATGACACTCAACGGACTGCCTTCGACATGATATAGAGTCAACCTGAAACCCAAGAGTGAAAGCATATTTGAAATTCTTTTTCCATACACGTAGCTTGCCGTCGATGAGGGCCACCTTGTAGCCTTTGTGTTCCATTGCCGAAAGGGACACCAGGTTCTTTTTGAGATCAGGTACATATAGGACTTCTTGCGTGTGAATTGTATTACTTGATTCAATTGAAGAAAGACATTCCCTATGCCTTTCACGAGATATTTGGAGTTGTCCCCAATAAAAATTTCTAGGTTGGTCTCCTTCTCTATTAGATTAGAGAGAGCTTCTTTGTAATCAATGAAGTACCTTGAGACACCACTATCAATAAGCCAATTTCCCAGCGAGTGCGGGGAAGTAGTAGTAGAGAGCGCCGCTGGTAGATAATATTCATCTTGCTTATTGTTAACAACGTTAGATTCATACCTGGAGTTTCTTGCCTTCTTGGAGGGTTGACCATTTCCTTGATTTTCGACATTCCTCTTTCCTTTGCCATTGACCCTGCCTTTTCTTTGATTGTTGTTGGAATTGCCTCAAGAGTGATTCTGATCATCGTCATGAGATGTGTCCTTTCTATTAGGGCACTCCCTCGCATAGTGGCCAATTTTGTTGCAAATGTAACATCTACCTCTCCTTCCACCTTTTGGTCCGACCTTTCCCTTAGATTTTGCCCCAGAATTATTTTTGCTTTTAGCATGAGAGGAGAATGCAGCGGGATTGCCTCTAAGTGCAGGCATTTCCTACTCTTCCATGCTTGTTTCTTCTTGAGTGCATCTCGCTGTCATTTCCTCAAATCCCGGGATTACATTATTGTTGAGAAGAGTGGCTCTGAATATATACCATTCAGATGGGAGCCCTTCGAGAGTTGTGATGGTCAGTTCCCTGTCAGGAACAACTTCTCCAATCGATAGGAGATCATTCTTGATCTAGGTGATCCTTAAGAAGTAGGCTTGCATACTCTCATCTTTGCCCTTTTTAATTTCCTTTAGCTTATTTCTAAGGAATAAAACTTGATTTGCATCATTAACTTTAAATAGGCTTACCAGTCTATCGTAGATTTCCTTGGAGGTGGTCAGTTCGAAAACATAGGCCACTAGGCAATTGTCGATAGAGACTCGGATGATCTTTTTTGCTTTGACTTCTCCCCTGGTCCACTTGTTCCTTGCGACAACATATGCATCTGATGGAGGCTCAATGATTTTGCCTCTTACATGGTCCAATACTTCATGCTCTTCCAATGTCAGATTGAGAAACATCTTCCATCCATGATAGTCAGACTTCTCACGGAGCTTGTCTTCGGAGGGGAAGTGTGATGAGGACCCCATGAAGTCTTCAGGATTGCTTCAACAACCTTCGGTGATTGTTCGTGCTCTTGCTCTTTCTTGGGCTTTGTATTCACCTTAGCTCTTATACCAGGTTAATTTATGGTATGTTCTATGCTTAGTGCAGTTTACTTCAATTTCTTCTTATTAGCCACTGTTTAGCAATCACATAAACATAAAGTAAAATGCAGATAGAGCATTAATAGATCGACGAAAAACAAGCCAAGACAAGGGACACCAGATGTGGTGGCTAGCCAGGGACAAACCCCAATGCAGGGAAATGGTTTGATCAAGTCTTCTTTAATCTTCAATAGTTCAGCAGAGAGAAATAGTACAAATTTATAAATCTGTAATTTTATGACAGTAGTAGCAAACCCTAACCAACAAAGTTAAATCTGGTCAAACAAGATGAAATTGACCTTCAATATGTTTGGTCAATTTCCGGGTCATCTAGTCCTCCAACAACAAGAAGAAGCAGCCCATAAACAGCCCCAAAAACACAGTGAAATTGCAGTCAACTGAAGTCAACCTGCTGCCCCAAACTAGGGTAGTCAACGTTGGTCAAACCAAAGGTCAGATTGCCTCGGTTTGCATGCCAAAAACTTGAGGCCTGCCTAGGAGAGGGTGCCACACCAAAATCACACTCCTAAAAAGTCAACACTTGGTCAACGCTTTCCAAAACGTCTTGCCGCACCTTTTGCGTCCTCCTGTGTCCTCCTTCCTTGCCCTAATGTGTCCTCCTCCCCACTTGTGAGCTTCTCTTGCTTGTGTGTAAACCCAATCAGCTAAGGAGAGAAGAATGTATGAGAGATGAGATGAGTGAATAATGACTCTACCTCACTCGTATTTATATGATATGCTAGGCATGCGTGCCACACATTTAGCCGCTGGCCGACTTTGACAATTTGTCAAGTAAATATAAATAAATTTATATCTCCATAAATGCTTGTCGGAATCGGATGATTGTTAGATCAATCCTACACCTCTCAACTAGAGGAGTCAAGGAAAAATATAAGCTGCCATAAATAAGATGACCCACATGAATTTTGGCCCTAGTTGCCAATTTTAACACTACCTCTCAATTAGGAAGAACTCCATCTGCTAATTCGTCTGACCGTCGGTACTATCTCTGCCACAAATGCTCTGCGCTGCACTGCTCTGCTCCGCGGAACTATGAAGAAGAAGAAATGATCGAGGATGTATCATACCATCCTCCATTGACTCGAAGTCAGTCCCAGAGAGTGTGTCATACCACTCTCACTGATCCCATATCAATATCATTGATCCCAGATCAATGGAGGTCATCCTAGCATAGTGAGTGTGGTAGATACAATGATGCATCCATCGATAGTGCTAGTATGGTCCCTAACCCCATTTCCCTACTCATTGATCAGATGAGAGGTACTTCCCATGAGTCCTAGACTGCATGGGTAGGATGCCTCAACAGGAGAACTAATCATCCTGTCCATGAGTCGCCTTGGGGTATCATAGGGGAAGGTTGAACCTTTCACCTTGTACATAGCACACCACTAGGGGAGGGTGAGTCGCCCTGTGGTTGCATGTCGCTCCAAGTAGTACCCCAAGCCCCCCGGAGCTCCCAAAGCTCAATGTATGCATCATACATGACCCTCATAATAGGGTCTCCCAAGGACACCAAGTCATTCTCAGAAAGTCAAGGATTTGATCTTTTCCAAGGGCTTCGTCAAAATGTCGGCGACCTGCTCTTATGGACTGATCTGTTGGAGCCTTATTGCTCCCTGCTGCACCATATCTCGGATATAGTGGTTCCTGATATCAATAGGCTTGGAGCAATGATGAAATGCAGGATTCTCTGATAAACAAATTGTGTTCTGGTTGTCACACAGGATCACGGTAGTATCTAATGTAAATCCAAATAGCTCACTGAAGAGCTTCCGCAACCAGACCACCTCACAAGAGGCCATACTCGCAACAATGTACTCTACCTCAACGGTGCTCAAAGCCACCGACTTCTGCTTCCTGCTCATCTAGGATATCGAGGCAAATCCTAAAGAGAAACAACACCCGAAAGTGCTCTTTCGGTCCACCACAATGCCTGCCCAATCAACATCGGTATATCCATGTAGTCTCACATCTTCGGCAGTGTATCTCAACCCATGAGTGATTGTGCCATGAAGGTATCTCAACAGATTCTTGGCACCAATCCAATGTGTGTGGTGAGGCTCAACCATATGTTGACTCAACGTGTTGACTGCAAAACATATATCCGAACAGGAGTTCACCAAGAACATCAATGCTCCGATGATTTGACGATACTCGGTAGCATTTTGCAAAATAGGTCCGGCAACACTACCACTTAACTTCTTGAAGTCAAGCTCCATTGGGGTAGTCACGAGCTTGTAGTCCACCATACCGAATCTCTCCAATATCTTCACCACAAATTTTCCTTGAGATAGGAAAATTTCCCCTGGCTTCAGAGTTCTAGTCCTAGGAAATAGTGCATCAGTCCCAGGTTCTTCATCTCAATCTCGGAAGCCAACTCCCTCTTACATTTGTGAATGAGAGGGTCTGCACTTGTCAGAAAGAGGTCATCAATGTACAACACCAGTGTGAGAGGTTTGTCATCTTCAACCTTGAAGTAAAGGTCAGGGTCAACTTCACTCCTAGTGAATCCCAGCTTCATCAAGTAGCTATCGATCCTCTCATACCAAGCTCGGAGTGCTTGCTTCAGCCCATAGAGGGCTTTCTTCAACCTGCACACGTGAAATTCCTGATCACGAATCTCAAATCCTTCGGGTTGTTCCACATAGATTTCCTCTTTGATCAAACCATGTAAGAATGCGGTCTTGACATCCATGTGATGCAGGTTCCATCCTTGTGAAGCAGCAAGGGCTATGATTGAGCGGATGGTGGTGTATCGGGCAACATGTGCAAATATCTCGTCATAGTCTATACCTTCCTTTTGAGGGAAGCCACGAGCGACAAAACGAGCCTTATACTTTTCAGCACTTCCATTAGCTCCATGGTTTATCTTGTAAAGCCATTTCGAAGTGACAACTGTTTTGTCCTGGGGTCTGGTGACCACATCCCAAACATCGTTCTTCATGATGGGCTCATATTCCTCAGTCATAGCATCCTTCCATACTTCTTGCTTGACAACTTCAACGAACGATGAAGGCTCATTTTGAATGATTGTGCTCATGAGGGTTAAGTATCCCTGATACCTGGCCGACTTCTTGCTTTCTCGGAAAGTCCCTCTGCGTGCAATGTTTCCTTCGACATCATCAAGTGTCCCCCTAAGCCATGAAGGCCTCTTCCTAGAAGAGGAAGGCTCTTGCAAAGGGGGATCAATAGGATCCATAGGTTCTTCTACATCGGGCATCGTCTCATCTTCCCTTTTCTCTGGTTTCCTGGTGTCATCCTCTCTGGATTTCCATAGTATATGAAGATTGTCAACTTTGCTAAGAGCCATATCTTCGTCAAAGGTGACATCATGGCTAATCTCGACTTCCCTTTGACCAACCACATAGATTCTATAGCCCTTAGTATTTTCGCTATAGCCCACGAAGATTCCTTTCTTTCCAGATGCACCCAATTTATTTCTTTTCTCTTTCGACACATGAAAATATACAGGGCTTCCAAAAATTCTAAAATGAGATACGTCAGATTTCTTACCAGTGAACATCTCTTCGGGATTCTTGGAACCCAATGCTTGATGAGGGCATCGGTTTTGAACATATACAACGGTATTCGCAGCTTCAACCATAGAAACTTCAGAAGCCTTTGATCATGGAGCATAGCACAAACATCTTCCACAATCATACGATTCTTCCTTTCCGTGACACCATTCTGCTCAGGAGTATATGGTGATGTAGTCTCCCTCTTAATGCCAGCCTCTTTGCAAAAGTCATGGAACTCATTGGATTCATACTCAGCCCCATTATCAGTCCTTAAGATCTTGATCTTCTTTTCGGTTTGATTCTCGATCAAGGCTTTGAAGTGATGAAATCAAGAGAACACTTCATCCTTCTTTTTCAAGAAGTATATCCAAGTCTTGCGAGAATAATCATCTGTAAAAGTGAGGTAATATAAATATCCTCCCAAAGAATTCACATGCATCATACTAGATATTATGTCGAAGTGAACCATTGCGATATCTCGGAGGTCTTTCTATGGCTTGAGGGTAATGGTTGCCTTTTGAGCTTTCCTTCGGCACATCCAGGACATACACCTTCTTGCTCTAATTTGAACTCGGGCATCCCAGTCACCATTTGTCTCACATCGGGTAGAGCTTTATAATGAAGGTGGGCAAACCTCCGGTGCCATAGTTCAGACTAAAGAGATGTGTCACAAGTCATGACACCCAATGGACTTCCTCCGACATGATATAAAGAGTCAACCTTAAACCCAAGAGTGAAAGCATCTTTGAAATTCTTTTTCCATACATGTACCTTGCCATCGGTGAAAGCCACCTTGTAGCCTTTGTCTTCCATTGTCGAAAGTGACACCAGGTTCTTTTTGAGATTGGGTACATATAGGAGTTCTGGCAAGTGAATTGTATTACCCTAATTCAATTAAAGAGAGACATTCCATACGGCTTTCACGGGGTATTTGGAGTTGTCCCCAAGAACAATTTCCAGGTTGGTTTCCTTCTCTATCAGATTAGAGAGAGCTTCTTTGTAACCAGTGAAGTGCCTTGAGGCACGACTATCAATAAGCCAATTTCCCAACGAGTGCGGGGGAGCAGTAGTAGAGAGGGCCGCTTGTAGATAATATTCATCTTGCTTATTGTTAACAACGTTAGATTCATACCTGGAGTTTCTTGCCTTCTTGGAGGGTTGACCATTTCCTTGATTTTCGACATTCCTCTTTCCGTTGCCATTGAACCTGCCGTTCCTTTGATTGTTGTTGGAATTTCCTTGGGAGTGATTTTGATCATCGTCATGAGATGTGTCATTTCTATTATGGCACTCCCTCACATAGTGGACAATTTTGTTGCAAATGTAACATCTACCTTTCATTCCACATTTCGATCCGACCTTTCCCTTAGATTTTGCCCCGGAATTATTTCTTCTTTTAGCATGAGAGGAGAATGCAGTGGGGTTGCCTTTAAGTAGGCATTTCCTGATCTTCCATCCTTGTTTCTTCTTGAATGCATCTCACCATCAATTCCTCAAATCTTGGGATGACATTGTTGTTGAGAAGAGTGGTTCTGAATATATACCATTTCGATGGGAGCCCTTTGAGAGTTGTGATGGTCAGTTCCCTGTCAGGAGCGACTTCCCCAATCGATAGGAGATCATTTTTGATCTCGGTGATCCTTAAGAAGTAGGTTTTCATACTCTCATCTTTGCCTTTTTTAATTTCCTTCAGCTTATTTCTAAGGGAACAAAACTTGATTTGCATCATTAAATTTAAATAGGCTTACCAGTCTAGCATAGATTTCCTTGGAGGTGGTCAGTTCGTAAACATAGGCCACTAGGCGCTTGTCAATAGTGTCCCGGATGATCTTCTTTGCTTTGAATTCTCCCCTGGTATAGTTGTTCCTTGCGGCAACAGATGCATTTGATGGAGGCTCAATGATTCTGCCTCTTACATGGTCCAACAGTTCCTGCTCTTGTAATGTCAGATCGAGAGACATCTTCCATCCATGATAGTCAGACTTATCACGGAGCTTGTCTTCGGCGGAAGTGTGATGAAGCCCCATGAAGTCTTTAAGATTGCTTCAACAACCTTCGGTGCTTGCTCGTGCTCTTGCTCTTGCTTGGGCTTTGTTTTCACCTCAGCGCTGATACCATGTTAATTTATGGTATGTTCCAGTGTATATAATATAGCCGAAATATCAACGATTTTCGTAAATATCGCGATATTTTTGGCAAGCCCGAAATATCGCCAAGAAAATATCGCGATATTTTTGGCTTCCGAAAATATCGCGATATATTTCTGAGATATCGGTGATATATTGGCAAAATATCGCGCGGCGATGCAAAAAATCGCCCAGCGACAATGAAAAAATTCCGCGCGGCTATAAAAGTCCGATTTTGTTTTTTTTTTTCAATCATTTTCATTTCTGATTGCTGGAGAAGGAAGGGGAGAGCTATGTGCTTGCTGCCAAGGAGGGTTTGAGCATTGAATAGCTATTATCGCCACCAACAACGAAGATTTTGTTGATCTAAGCTTGAAGAACAGTGAAACAATTTCATTTCTTCCATTTGTTCTTTCTTGCCTATTTGCCTACAATCATTTTGCTTGTTTTTTTTTTCCATTTGAAAAGATTTTCATGCCCATGAGCAAATGCAAGGGTTTTAACTTTTCTCCATATTTGGAGAGAAAACTCCATTTTTTTTTTAACTTTCAAATACACCCTCTTATTGTCATTTATGGTTTTTCATTGAATTCACATTGCAAAATTGCAAATAATGTAGCAAAAAAATTATTTTGTAAAATGATGTGGTTATTACTTATTAAGTTATTAATTCCAACTTTTTTTTTTTGGTGCCCTAGGTTTGAGTTAGCCCACTACAAAATTCAAATATGCCAAAAGCCTTGGACCCATTTTGGGAGTATGGGAACCTTGATGGTGGGACAAATCAGGCATATCTTACATGCAAATTGTGTGGGACCAAGATGACAGGAGGGGTTACACGACTAAAATACCATTTGGCTAGACTTAGTGGACATGATGTTGGGATTTGTACAGTTTCTAGTCCGGAGCTTATACAAAAAGCTCGAGGCAATTGATGAAAAAGACAGAAAGAAGGACGAGACAGAAAGAAACAAGGCTGAACGTGTAGGTAGATCTTTTGGGATATCTTCTCTTGATTTTGATGTTGAGGGTAGTGGGAGGGGCTCCACCGCTAGCACATCATCACTTGCTACTGCTAGTGTGAGGTCATCATTTTTTGTTCCACGAACAGGACATGGATCACAACCTGGCATAAAATCTCTTGATAAAAAAAAGGAAAAGCAAGAAGCAGATAGAGTCATGGGGAGGTGTATTTTCTGGAGCGACTTACCTCTCAGCATCACAAAACCAATCCATTTTGGCAGCCAATGTGTGATGCTATTGTTGTCGTGGGCCCAGGGTACAAAAGTGCTACATATGAAGAGTTTCAAGGGCCAGTTCCTTAAGCAGAAAAGCAGGACATCAACTCTAGATAGGCAGAGTTGAAAAAAACATGGGAAGTTACTGGATGCACGAATGTCTGATGGTTGGACAGACAGGAAGGGTAGGACCCTTCTAAATTTCTTGGTACATTGTCCTAAAGGTACCATGTTTATTAAATCGTTGGATGCATCAAAACATATCAAAGATGCAACAACGATATGTGAGTTGTTAGATGGGTTCATTCGGGAGATTGGTGTGGAGAATGTGGTGCAAGTCATAACAGACAATGCAGCGAATTATGTGTCTGTCGGCAAGATGCTTATGGAGAGGCATCGCACATTGTTCTGGACTCCATGTGCAACACGTTGTCTCGATTTGTTGCTTGAGGATATGGGGAAACTCTCGTTCATCAAGGAGGCGGTTGATACGGCTAGGAGCGTCCCCAAGTTTATTTATAACCATGCTTTTGTTCTTAGCCTCATGAGGAGGTTTACTAGAAACAAGGAGTTGCAGTGTCCTGTGATCACACGTTTTGCCACAAACTTTATTACTCTTTAGTCTTTGCTTCAATGTCAGTTCGAGTTGAAGCAAATGTTTGTGTCTGATGACTGGCGTAATTGTAGATACAGCAGGAGACAGGACAGGAAAGCCATTGCAAAAATGGTGTACTCTGAGACATTTTGGCGTGGAGTAGAAGAAGCATGCTCAATTAGTGAACCTATAGTAAAGGTTCTTAGATTGGTAGATGGGGAGAAGCCTGCAATGCCTTATTTGTATGAGGGCATGGATAGGGCCAAGGAGGCCATTCGTTATTATTATGCAGACAAGGGTTCCGTTGGCCTTGATAGGCAAATGTTGTTATGGGATGTGATTGATAGTCGGTGGACAAGGATGCTTCATCGACCCATTCGTGCAGCATCACTCTTCCTCAACCCCGCATTTTCATACAAATGCGGCTTTGATTTTGATGGCGAGGTGATGGAAGGGCTCCATTCTTGTATTCATAGGATGGTACTTGATCCTGAGCTTCGTAGCAAAATCAATCGCGAGATACAGTGTTATCGGGATTGTGTTGGCCTATTTGGCTTTGATGATGCTATTAGGGAAAGGACCCTCTTCATGCCACGTAAGTAACAAGTCATCACTCATTAGAAATTAGAATTTTCAATTTAGAATTTCCTTACTGATAATTCTATTTTTTAAAAATTCAATTATGTAACTTTTATTTGAAAGCTTAATTATGTTTTAAGTTTTTGAATTTTTTATTTCTTTATTTTGTTGTAGATATTTGGTGGCGAAGCTATGGTGCAAGGGCACCAAATTTGCAGAAATTGGCCATACGAATCTTGAGTCAAACATGTAGCTCTTCAGGGTGTGAGTGCAATTGGAGTGTGTTTGAGAAAATGTACGCAAAAAAGCGCAACAGATATAACTTTGAGCTCCAGCCTTCAGTTGAGCAATTACACTTATTGTAATTTTTAATTTTTAATTTATGACCTTCAAGTGTCAAGAGTCAAGAATCAAGACTCATTAGTTTTTTTGACACTCTTACAGGTTGGAGTTCACATGCCTCAATGATTTAGTGTATGTGCATTAAAACATCCGACTTCGAGTGAGGCAAATAGAATCACCAATGGATCTAGATGCCATTTCCTTAGACAATATTGATGTATTGTCTCAGTGGAGGGTGGAGTTTGAGGAGCCCATCTTGGAGGAGTCACCTTCATGGTTAGAGCCAGATGATCCATTAGAACAGGGGCATCGAGAGGAGGAGGACTCGGAGGAGCAGCAACACTCGGAGGAGGAGCAAGAGGAGGAGGAGGAGGAGGACATTGTGGGAGCATCAACATCAACGCCATCTGCTATAGATATAGGAGAGCACAGCCCCATACCTAGCACTCATTATTTGACATTCTGTGCAGAGGCAGGGTCAGGGCCTTCTACTACTAGGGGCAGGCTTAGCAAACAACCCATCATGTTTATCCGTAAAAGGGGGAGAGGGCAGTGATTTCAGATAGATAGCTGCTAGTTTTATTTGTTATGCTACATATAACTCATGATGATGAGATACTTTTATATATGTGATGTAATTTTGTATTGGTTCTTCACATTTGAGTCCTTGAATGGGCAATTATCAGGGATCAACAGGATTTGGTATCGCCTTTCATGTATCATTTCTATTTGACATCATATATATCAGTGCTTTCTTCATATTTATGTGCCAATGTGTTTATTTCATGTTGTTATTGCTTTATATTTTAAAAAAAATGAAAAAAATGAATATATTATGCATTTTTTATGCGTGCCGATATTTTGCCGATATTTTCGTTGACATTGCCGATAAGATATTTTCTGGACCCTCGCCGATATTTTGCTGATATCGATATTTTCAACATTGGTATGTTCTATGCTTAGTGCAGTTTACTTCAATTTCTTCTTATTAGCCAATGTCTAGCAATCACATAAACATAAAGTAAAATGCAGATAAAACGTTAATAGATCGACAGAAAACAAGCCAAGACAAGAGACACCAAATGTGGCGGGTAGCCAGGGACAAACGCCAATGCGGGGAAACCTTTTGATCAATTCTTCTTTAATCTTCAATAGTTCAGCAGAGAGAAATAGTACGAATTCATAAATCTGTAATTTTATGACAGCAGCAAACCCTAACCAGCAAAGTCAAATATGGTTAAACAACATGAAATTGACCTTCAATATGTTTGGTCAATTTTCCAGTCATCTAGTCCTCCAACAGCAAGAAGAAGCAGCCCATAATCAACCCCAAAAACATAGTCAAACTGCAATCAACTGAAGTCAACATGCTACCGCAAACTAGGGTAGTCAACGCTAGTCAAACCAGAGGTTAGATTGCCTCGGTTTGCGTGTCAAAAATTGTGGCCTGCCTAGGAGAGGATGCCACACCAAAACTGCACTCCTGAAAAGTCAACGCTGTCTAAAACATCTTGCTCCAGCTTTTGCGTCCTCCTTCCTTGCCCTACTGGGTCCTCCTTCTTCCCACGTGTGAGCTTCTCTCCCTTGTGTGTAAACCCAATCAGCTAAGGTGAGAAGAATGTATGAGAGATGAGATGAGTGAATAATGACTCAACCTCACTTGTATTTATATGATATGCTGGGCATGTGTGCCACACATTTAGTTGCTGGCCGACCTTGACAATTTGTCAAGTAAATATAAATAAATTCATATCTCCATAAATACTTGTTGGAATTGGATGATCGTTAGATCAATCCTAGACCTCTCAGCGAGAGAAATCAAGAAAAAATATCAACTACCATTAATAAGATGACCCACATGGAGTTTGGCCCTAGTTGCCAATTTTAACAAGTATAGTTCTGTGCAAGAAGAAAACAATGTGGAGCATCTTTGTCTATGCCAAGTTAATTCTTTGCTTTGGGAGAGGGCCAAAGCCCTAATTTTTGTGTGACAGTGTGGCCATAAGGCCTATGAAGTTGCTAGAAGGAGGGCAGAGTTCCCTCAGGATCATATGTAGAAAATTAAAGAGTTGCAGGTTGAGATAGAAGGGCCCTTAGATTGAGGTTAGGAGGACGCAGGGGCCTGTTACAAGGCCGAGAGGCCTCAAAAGTTTGGTTGTATAGGGCTGAGTAAGCTCAAGCTTGAGGAGAGGCTAGTGAAGGGTGTTAGGGTTATTGATTTGCTGAAGATGTTTGCAGAGGGTTAGCACAAGAAGTTTGTTCAATAAAGGATCGTTGGACAACTGGCATTGAAGGCTAATATACAATCATCTTGATGAGCTAAGTGTCTGTGAGTGCTGAAGTGATTTGGGACTAATTATACATTGATCTTAATGTATAAAGATCTCTATAAGTAGTTGATGCTTAAGGGATTTGTTACACAGTGAATTGAAGGGGCCGATCCATTGTGTGTAGTTGTTTGTTGAGTGCTGATATACATTAATTTTGAAAGGGAAAGTCTATTGTGAGAAGCCATTGGTCTTGGAGTTGATATATGCAAGGTATCTAAAGGAGAAAATACTCTGTGAGTAGCTAGTGGAAGGAGTATAAGTAGATATTCTCTATGGTCAAAGGGGGCAAAGGATCTGCCAACTTTCAAGAAAAAGTGAAGTGGAAGAGATGGAGGCTACCTACAACAAGTAAGTTAAGTTTTTTCTTTTCTTTTTGGGTAGATTGTAGATCTGAAGGTGTAGATTGCAAGCCCTAGTTTTATATATTGTGTATACTAGTTGTTCTAGTAATTGAGGGCCATGATATTTGGTATGGGATCCCCATGATTTTTTTATTGATGGATTAATAAAGTAGTCGAGCTTTGGGCTCAAATCTCTGTGTACTTAATTGATTTCAATGCTGGAGATTTTTGTTGTACAAAGTGCTTTAAGTTGAGGCTTCCTTGTGTGTTTGTGTTCGTGATTAGCCTCAAACCAAATCTAGGGCCCAAGGAAAATTCAACATAGTATCAATGCTACTTTGAAGAGCATGTGATCAAAGTGTGCATGGGAAGCAAAGTGAGCTAATGGAGGTTGTGTATGCTCAAAAGGAGTCTAGCTTCAGAGGGAGACTGTGAAGAATTGTCAGCTACCTTGTGGAAGTCTGAATCTTCAGGTTAAGAGAGATAGAGGAGTTTTCAGCCCATGTAAGGACAATCACGAACCATGCGAGAACATTCATGGTGGTGCAAGGAAAAATCATGTTTCATGTGAGGATATTCATGCACCATGCAAGACAAAGCTAGGCCTATGACAAAAAAGACGTGGCGCATGCAAGGACAGGTATGGCTATGCAAGGAAAGCCATGACTCATG
The DNA here is from genome assembly GCA_031772625.1 of Pinus tabuliformis. NCBI lineage: Eukaryota > Viridiplantae > Streptophyta > Pinopsida > Pinales > Pinaceae > Pinus > Pinus tabuliformis. Next base: position 741,273,292 of record CM062819.1, on the reverse strand, counting down.
CGAGGATGGTCATGGGTATGGAAGGAAATTCGTGGAGCTAGAATCATGAAGGAAATACCTTTCTCACTAAAAGGGAGTGTTGGAATTTTGGGTAGCTTTGAAGGTATTTTCGAGAGGAAAAATCCACCACAAAGAAGTTTGTTGGGCGATTTACGCAAAAGTGGGGTTTTGGACTCCAGATGTGGATTTAGGACCAAAATAAATAATTGTCTATTCTAAAGGGTTGAGAGGATAAAACCCTAAGTTCTAGTGGTTTCCTAAATGACCCAAGGAAAAAGAATAAATAGAGGAGAGCCAAGGAGAGGCTCATTATGTGCAAGAGAGATGTGACTTCTCTTGTGCCAAGAGTGCCAAGTTCTGCTCATGGAGGCCGAAATTATCATTGGGAGAAGACCACAACACCTGTTTTATGAGGTGAGTCAAAGATCAAGAAGAGGACAAAAGGCTTGGAGGGTTGGAGATCACACAAAGTTGGGTTAGGGCTTGATCGAGGCCAAGAAACAAGATCCGTCCAAGTTATTGAAGGAGGCAAAGTGCGTCAACTAGTGTGAAAAAGGGTTCTGTGGAAGGCCAAGTGCAGGTTGAAGGGTTTCTATGAATGTGAACAATAGCACATTGCAAATCATCTTTTGAAGATAATTAGCCCTAGTGAAGAATCCGCAAATCTAAGGAGGACAAATTTTCTGAGGGTCGAGTTTCTCTCTAAGTATGATTTGCTGGAGTATGGTTTGTGCAAGAATAAATCAATGTGTAGCATCTTTGTAGAGGCCGAATTCATTCTGTACTTTGGGAGAGAGCTAATGCTCTAATTTCTGTGTGACTGGGTGGTCGTAAAGTTTGTGAAGTTGCTGGAAAGAGGGACGAGTTCCCTCGGGATCATACGCATGTAATTAGAGGACCACAGGTTGATATAGAAGGGTCCGCAGATTGAGGTTAGGAGGCTATATGGGGCTATTATAGGGTTGAAAGGCTTAGAAGTTTGGTTGCATAGGTCCAAGTAACCTCAGGCCTGAGGAGATGCCAACAAAGGGTGTCAGAGTTATTGATTTGTTGAAGATGTTTGCAGAGGGTTAATACAAGAAGTTTGTTCAACAAAGGATCGTTGGACGATTGACATTGAAGGCTAATATACAATCATCTTGATGAGCTATAAGTGACTGTGAGTGCTGAAGTGATTTGGGGCTAATTATACAATGTTCTTATTGGACGAAGATCTCTATGAGTAGCTGGTGTTTAAAGGCACTTTTACATGTTAGTTTCTGTAGTATTGGATGTGTTCTAGCAACAAAATTTGGTGGGGAGGCTAGAATGCACAAGATCTCCAAAACCCAGAAATCGTTTATGGAAATTCCACCTAGAAATGACTTAATTAGATTATTAGCTGATTTTTAGATATTTTCTAACTCTAAACTTAGGGAATATGGTTAATTAATTTGAATTAATTAAGTCAAGGTGCGAATCATCTAGAAACCCACACAGATTGACTCCAAGACGATCCTAGCCATTGATTAAGATTTAATCTCGGTCGTTGGTGCTCCAATAGTGTATTATAAGAGGAAGTCGATGGGAACTTGGAGAAGACACAGCAACAGTTCGATTTCCTTGACAGATCGATTTCCAGAGAGTAACAGTAGTTGACGGAGGGCCAGGGATTGAAGTAGAGAGAGTGAGAGGTAGAGATAGTGATCCAGAGGAAGTTTTCTAGATCCGAAGAGGTAGCAGCAAGGAGCCCAGTTATTCCCAATGAGGCAGCGTAGAGGATTGCGCAGTTGCTTCAGAATAGCAATTCGATTTAGCTGGAGAGAAATTCGTTTGCAGTTCTAGATGCCGGGTAGAGGGTCCAGAGTGTCAAATAAGCAATTTCCTTAGTAGAGACGAGCAAAACGACTTCATCAAAGGTAGTTCAGAGGCTAGACATCATAGGGTCTGTGTAGAGCAGTGTAGAGGCTGATGCAGAGGGTCCAGGAGGACAAGTTTTCTAAAGAGAAGTTGTGCCGAGATTGCTTGTGGAAGAAGGGTAATTCCCTCAGATAATTTTTGCCCAGATTTTCTTGCTGTTTGGATTCCCAGTTGGGCATCCATAAATTGTGCTCAGAATTTCACTACTGCATAATAATAAAACCCTTGTTGCTACACCGATTTTCCCAAATTGGGGTTTTCCGGGGACAATTGTCCAAAAATACCGGTGTCAATTTTATTGTGTGTTAGCATTTTCTCAGTTTGCAGCACAATTATTTCCGCAATATTTTATTTGTGAAGGTTGAAGTGTGATTTATTTGATATTTGCCGTAGCAAAGAATTTGTTAAAATAATTAACAATTAGAAAAATAAATTCCAGTTGCTGCAATAGGATTTCAGTTTTGAAATTTTCACATGGTATCAGAGCATAAATCTTCAGATGGGAAGCTCAAAACTGATAGGCATAAATCAACCAGATTAAGAGGGAGTTTGGTAGCACGAGTTCCAGATCTGCACAGAGGCTAGCTTAGCGATTCGAAGTGCTGGGCAGAGGGTTCGATTGATCTTTGTAGGTGGCAGGGAAAATTTGCAGTGTCTGGAAGCGGTTTCAACAGGAAGTAGAAACACCATAAAGCAGTTTCGATGAAGCAATTCAAACTTTCATTGAAAAAATTCCTTGCTTGGATGCAGAAGGATTTTGTAGTAGCAGAACCAGCGTTAGGTGGAAGAGAAAAAGCACACACAAGGGGGAAATATCTCTCAGGGGATCTCAAGTTTTAGAGATCTAATTTTTCCAGTTGCAGATTGGCAGTAGTTGTGAGAAAATCTTATCACTTCAGAAGGGAGTGCGAGTAGCAGATCCAACAACCAAGCAGAAGGAAAGAGATATTTTCGTTAATATTCAGAAATGGCCACTAATGGGCAGGATCCATGGAAGAGCAACAAATTAGATCTAGTTGCTGTAGATTTCTCACATGGATTGGTATCCTTGCTATGGGAGCCCAACAAAATCAATAGCAGGAGGATCACACTGTCAACAGGTGCAATCAATCATTCAGATGACAACTGCATAACTAGTTGCAGTTAGTACCTGAGAAATAGGTGCAGAACCAGTTGTAGTGACACAGGTAGTGTGAATTTCCTATTTGCAATATGTAGGTGCAGTTCCAGCCAGAAGATTCCTAGTGAAAAATTTCACATTTGAGTTTCCAGTGTAGGAGGACAGTGTGAGTTGCGCGAAGGGCGTAGAAATAGTTCCCATAGGGATATTGAGACTTTGAGCGAGTCTAGTTTCAGAGAGAGGATCCCTATGGAAGCTAGTACTTTAGGATATGGAGAGATCTCATTATTGCAGTGGTTGAAATAGTAGAGCAGAAGCATCAATAGAGCAATAGCAACAACAGTATGAGTGGATCAGATTTTGACATGTTCGTAGCTATACCTCCAAGAGTGAGGTGGGGCGACATGGAGCTGTAGTCTAGAACTAAAAAAGTTTGGGTAGGATCCTTGAGGAGTCCACCTCATGGGTCATCACCTTGCTACGGGGGCCCACAATATTCAATAGCATGATGGATCAGTGGCAGTTGATGCAGTCAGTGCCGGAACGACAATTGCAGACTAGTAGCAGTCAAATGCTGAGGAGGGTAGTGCAGTGTTGGCAACAGTGCAGAGTGGCACAAAGAAGAGTCAACAACAATGAAGATACTTTAGTGGATAGTGCAATAGCTAGTAGCAGTCAGAACTTGGGAGACAGATGCATCATACTGAACACAATTGATTCAATATTTAGGATGCTTCTTAGTTGTAGTAGATGCATTTGCAACAAGAACAGATGAAAGGGAGTTGCAGTGCAGATGCAGAGTTGGCAATAGTAGAATAGTGTCAGAAGCAGTACAAATGCAACATCAGAGTTGCATAGTAGTAGGTGGGCAGCAACAACCAAACATCAGCAGCGTGACAAGAGGTGATATAGATATAGGGTGTTGTGGCAGGATGTGCAACACTAGAAAGAACACAGTGCTTGCTAAGAGGGAGTGTTAGTTTCTGTAGCATCAGATGTGCTCTAGCCACGAAATTTGGTGGAGAGGCTAGAATGCATGAGATCTCCAAAACCTAGAAATCGTTTATGCAAATTCCACCTACAAATGAATTAATTAGATTATTAGTTGATTTTTAAATATTTTCGAAGTCTAAACTTAGGGAATATGGTTAATTAATCAGAATTAATTAAGTCAAGGTGCGAATCATCTAGAAACCCACACGGATCGACTCCAAGATGATCCTAGCCATTGATTAAGATTTAATCTTGGTCGTTGGTGCTCCAACAATGGATTATAAGAGGAAGTCGATGGGCACTTGGAGAAGACACACTAATAGTCCGATTTCCTTGACGGATCGATTTCTAGAGAGTAGCAGTAGTTGCCAGAGAGCCAAAGATCGAAACGGAGACAATGAGGGGCAAAGACAGTGATCTAGAGGATGTTTTCTAGATCCAGAGAGGCAACAACAACGGGTCGAGTTATTCCCAGTGAGGCAACATAGAGGATTGTGCAGTTGCTTCAGAGAAGCAATTCGATTTAACCGGAGAGAATTCGTTTTCAGTTTTAGAGTCTGGGTAGAGGGTCCAGAGTGCTGGAGAAGTGATTTCCTCAACAGAGACACGCAAACCGACTTCATCAGAGGCAGTTTAGAGGCTAGACGTCATAGGGTCTACGCAGAGGCTGACGCAAAGGGTCCAGGAGGACGAGTTTTTTGAAGAGAAGCTGTGGCGAGATTGCTTGTGGAAGAAGGGTAATTCCCTTAGATAATTTTTGCCCATATTTTCTTGCTGTTTGGATTGCCTGTTGGGCATCCATAGATTGTACTTTTAATTTCACTGCTGCATAATAATAAAACCCTCACTGTTGCACCAGTTATCCCAAATTGGGTTTTGTTTCGGGGACATTGTCCAAAAATAACGGTTATTTTGTGTGTGTGTTATTATTTTCTCAGTTTCAAACACTGTTATTTCCGCAATATTTTATATGTGAAGGTTGTAGTGTGATTTATTTGATATTCACCATAGCAGATAAATTGTTAAAATAATTAACAATTAGAAAAATAAATTCCAGTTGCTGCAATAGGATTTCAGTTTTGAATTTTTCACATTACATAGTGAATCAAAGGGGCTAATCCACTGTGTGTGTCGTTGTTTGTTGAGGGCTGATATACAATGATTTTGAAAGGGAAAATCTACTGTGAGAAGCCATTGATCTTGGAGCTGATATATGCAAGGTATTTGAAGGAGCAAATACTCAATGAGCAACTAGTGGAAAAAGGAGTATAAGGAGATATTTCTCTGTGGTCAAAGGAGGCAACAAACTTGCCAGGTGTCAAGACAAAGTGAATTGGAAGAGCCGAAGGTTAGCTACAACCAATTAAGTTATGTTCTTGTATTTTTGGGCATAATGCGGATGTGAAGAAGCAAATTGCAAGCCCTAGTTTTGTATATTTTGTACTCATTGTACTAGTGATCTAGGGCCATCATCCTTGGTACAAGAGCCCCATGTTTCTTTTATTGATGGATTAATAAAAAAATTGAGCTTTGGGTTCAAATCTCTATGTACTTAATTGATTTCACTACTGAAGATAGTTGCTGTGCAAAGTGCTTGTAAGTTGAGGGTTTTTAGTGTGTTTGTGTGCATGATTAACCTTAGACTAGATTTAGGGCCCAAGGAAAATTCAACACTTTAAAGATGATCAGGTTGCTTGGATCGACTCACTTGCAAAGCAAAATAACTCAATTGGGGGTGCCCCCTAGTTGGCCCTTTCCACATGACTAGATAACCCCTCAATGGCAAGAATAGTTAGAATAAAAATCCTCAGAACATATATCAAGAAAAGGAATGAAAATGATATTGACTCCACACAATGCATAAACAAAATTTACACAAGAGTTTGCAAAAAGTGCGCTATTTATTTTGATAACACTTATGTTCGTTGATGACCACAACAATACAATGGGGCGAGGCTATCCTTTTATAGAACAATTTGCAATGGCTAGATAATGGCTAGTTTTGACGACATCCTCAAAATAATAATTTACTAATCATCCACAAGTTGGAGACTTTGTAAATTTTTTCTTAAAATATTACAGTATAATTTTTTGTTCGCCTACTAGGGGGCTTGCTTGGACAAATTTTCATAATTTAGCTCAAGATTTCCTTTGCTCATGGTCCATGATGGTCAATAGTCAAAATGGTAAACAATAGTAGCTCAACATTCCACTTGGTCACCCTTGAAGAATTCGACTTGATCCTTTGGAGGAGAAATTCATCTTTTAACGACTACTTTCGTTGTCCATTGCTCAACTAATTGGTTTGGTGGGTCCAATGTTGCACGAAGCGGGGACGAAGCAGGGACATTTTTTGGATGTTGGGATGCAGAAGCTTCATTTTCCAAAAATCTAGGAAGCAAAGCGTCTGCTATATATATATATTTATATTTTTTTGCATTTATACTCAAAACATGTAGGAATTTACAAGGTAAGTTCCCCAGACAGAACACCAAAGGACACCGCTCACAACCAGATTGCAGATCAATACACCAGTATTTTTGACGTGGTTAAAACCCTCAAAGAGGGAAACAATCCACGGCCTGAGCCAACGCGACCACTTCAGGCAATTATTTAATAAAAGAATGAAAATTTACATAAGTTTCTCTCATGCACAGATTACCATACAAATGACCCTCCATGCGCTTTAAATAGAAATCATGGACCAGTCGGGTGTCAAGCCACGGATCAAGTGTCGGTAATACCGAGGAGAGAATGAACCGTCGGATCACTACATATCATGACCGTTTGATTGTAAGTTACAAAATGTACAAGGTAAAGAAACACACTTTACCTAACTCTATACTAGACCAAGTTGTACTTAACTATTTCCTATGTGTCGGAATATCCTAACATCCCCCCTTAAGAACAACTTGGGATAGGATTGAAGGATTTACAAATATGACACAATAGGAGAAGGAAGGAGGCACTAGAGCCTATCCCCCCTTAGTGACAACTTCCTGAACTCCAACCATAAATCGAAGTTTAGTGAACTTCGCCTCTGTGAGAGCCTTTGGGAAGATGTCTGCAACTTGATCATCTGTTGAACAATATTGCACTTCAAGAACATGGTCGTGAATGAGCTTTCTGATGAAGTGCATGTGCAGTTCAATGTGTTTGCTGCGCTGATGTTGGACTGGATCTTTGCATAGTTGAATGGCACTTTGATTATCACACCAAAGTGTAGTCGGATGCTGTTGCTGAAAGCCAAACTCTGACAGGATCTGACGAAGCCACAAGGCTTCCTTACTAGCTTCTACGGCACCACGATACTCTGCTTCTGCTGATGAAAGAGAAATGGCACCTTGTTTCTTGCAAGCTCATGTAATAGGTCCTGAACCAAGAGTGAACACATAACCAGTAGTAGACTTCCGATCATCAGGGTCACTAGCCCAATGGGAATCAGTGAAACCAACCAATAGAGGAGATGCTTCGGCACTGTAATGAATCCCAAATTGAACTGTACCTCGAACATAGCGAAGTATCCTTTTAGCTGCTTTCCAATGACTTTTACGTGGTTTTTGCATAAACCGAGCAACAAGGCCAATGGCAAAGGAAAGGTCAGGTCGAGTATGGGTTAGATACAGAAGTTTTCCTACAAGTTGACGGTATAAGGTAGCATCAACTTCAGGAGAAGTACAAGTGACTGAAAGTTTGAGTCCAGACTGGAAGGGAGAAGGGGTTGGCTTACAGTCTTCCATGTGAAAATGGCGTAGAATATCACAGGCATACTTGGACTGGGAAAGGGAAATACCCTCCTTGGATTGCAAGACTTGAAGACCGAGAAAATAATGTAAGTGTGCTAAGTCTGTCATTTCAAATTTCTTTTTAAGGCTGGACTTCACATGGTTTATAAGGTTGGGATCACTACCGATAAGGATAAGATCATCAACATAAAGAACAAGAATGATAAGAGACTTGCCCACTTTCTTGGTGTAGACAGTATTGCCAGAATGACACCTAGAAAAGCCAGATTCTAAAAGAAAGCTATCCATTTTGGCATACCAAGCTCGAGGAGCTTGCTTGAGACCATAAAGGGATTTCTTAAGCCAACATACAAGGCTGGAGTCTGTTTTTATGAAGCCAATGGGTTGTTCCATGTAGATTTCTTCATGCAAGTCCCCATGCAAGAAGGCAGATTTAACATCCATCTGATGGAATTCCCATTTGAACGAGGCAACAAGGGAAAGAACAAGGCGAATAGAGTTCATTTTGGCAACAGGGGAGAAGGTTTCAGTGTAGTCAATGCCTTCAACCTGTGAAAAACCTTTAGCAACAAGACGAGCTTTATGTTTATCAACTTTCCCATCTGGTCCATACTTGGTTCTGTAAACCCATTTCCATCTAACAAGTTTTCGTCCCTTTGGTAGAGGAACAAGATCCCATGTATCATTTGCCAATGATGAATGATATTCTTCATTCATAGCTGCTTCCCAATCTGGATGGCCTGAAGCTTCTGCAAAGGTGTCAGGATCAGAATTTACTGGAGCTTGAGCCAGTAAAGAAGAGGCTCTGTCAAACTGAGAACGTGTGCGTCACTGATCTGTAGGATCACCGACAAGATCACCTGCTGCATCTCGAGTAGCACGAACCCATTTTGGAAGCTGAGGAGCTGAAGGAGGATCAAGAGATGGTGGGGGAGGATTGTCATCCTCACTTTCATCATCTGAAGAAGAAATGTTTTCAAAAGTAGAAGAGATAGGGAGAGGTGGCACATCCGCCGGACTAGGCTCGCAGGCCGATATATTTTCATCAAATTTTTCATCTCTTCTAATGATAACATTTTTGGACTTAAATGGAATAAGTCTATAGCCTTTGACATCTTCAGAGTATCCAACAAAAGTACATTTTTCACTCTTAGGTTCTAAATCTTTATGCTTTTCATCTGGAATATGGGCCCACGCTTCACTTCCAAAAACACGAAAGTGACTTACATCTGGTTTGATTGAGCTCCATGCTTCTTCTGGAGTGATATTCTTTAAAGCCTTAGTAGGAGTGCGATTTATTATGTAATTTGCACAGTTAATTGCTTCTGCCCAAAAACTAAGACCAAGTCCTTTAGATTGTAGCATACAATTAGCCATTTCCTTTAAGGTGCGATTCTTCCTTTCAGCTACACCATTTTGTTGTGGAGTATATGGAACAGTATGTTGCATTTGAATTCCATTCTCAGTGCAAAAGTTGATGAATGTGTTTTTAACATATTCTCCGCCATTATCAGATCTTAGCTTAAGAATTTGATGTCCAGAATGTTTTTCAACAAAGGCCTTGAAGGCCAAAAATGTGTTAAATACTTCACTCTTGAGTTTTAAGAAGTATACCCAAGTGCGTTTGGAGAAATCATCAATGAAAGTTAAGAAATACTTGCAGCCAGAGAATGACACAACTGGAAGTGGACCACATAAATCACTATGCACAAGCTATAAAGGGGCTGAGGCGTGCCAAGAGGCACGTTTTTCAAAACTATCTCGATGATGTTTTCTGACTACACATCCGGAACAAACACCATCTCTGCAAGATACCATAGGAAGACCTGTCACCATATTTTCATTACATAGATGCTGAAGGGAGCGATAGTTTAAGTGACCAAATCGCTCATGCCAAAGTTTGCTCACTTCATCATTATGAGCAACAAATACTGAGGGAAGAGTTGATGACCCAAAGTTGTGAAACTTATACAACCTTGTAGAATCATCAGCAATGCCAGTAGCTAAAATCTTTTTAGGATCTCTTAGGTCCTTGATTACAACATCATGAGGTGAAAATTCAACGATTTTACGTTCACCTGAATGAGTTATCTAATATACAGATAGAAGGTTGCAGGATAAGGTTGGAACACATAATACATCATTAAACTGACCATTGTCTAGATGAACAATTCCAGTCCCTACAACACTAAGAGATCTATCATCACCAACATATATATTTTTGGTGTTACAATCATTTAAAGAAGAAAACATGGCTTTGTTTTTGGCCATGTGATAAGAAGCTCCAGAATCAATGAGCCACTCATGAGAATGAGAAGAAGAAGATACATTTAGTGCATAGCCAGACCGAGATTCTTGACAACCACATGCAGAAAGTGCCATTCCTGAAGATGAAGTTGAAGTTGAAGATTGCTCCAAATGGATGTTATGTCTCTTCATCGCTGCTTCCAAGGCTTCCATCTTCTTAAAGCACTTGGATTCTAAGTGGCCATCTCGATTACAAAATTTGCAATGTCTATCAGTCTTCTTCCATTTGTTTTTATTTGTCTTATCATTTTGTTGAAGTGATTTTTCATTTTGAGGCTGAGATTGCTTAGGACCCTTGTTTGGTTTAGGACCATTCTTTTTAGGATATGACTTCTTAGGATTCTTTGAATTTGGTTGTCGCTGGGCGGCTAACGCTTTCTTGGAAGAGTTTCCAAGATTAAGAAGACCAAGGTGTAAGAGTTTTTCTTGTTCTCTTATTAAAGAATCACAAAAAGAGTCAAAGGATGGGGACTTGTAGTCCGTTCCTTGAGAAATGAAGGCTTCTCTTGTAGAATGGAAGGTGGAAACAAACATAGAGTAGGCTGGTCCCAACTTAGTAAGAATGGAATAGATAAGGTTACTATCTTCTTTTTTAACTTTAACACCTTCCAAGAGATATCTAAGGGTCTTGAACTTGGACAAGAAATCTTCAATGCAAGAAAAATTATTAGGGTCCAATGTAAGCAACTCATTTTCAAGTTGATGGGCTCTAAGTTCATTTTTAATTCCAAAAACTTATTGATTTGTTTCATTGCTTCATCAGGAGTATCAAGTTCTGCAACATGGAATGTAAGATCTGGAGAGATAGACATCCCTATCAATCCACGTGCTTGATCTTGCATATTTTCCCATTTAGCAGCCTTATCTTCATCCTTCGGTTTCTTTTCTTGGCCTGAGGCTATTCTGTAGAGACCTTTACTTCTAAGTAAATCCTCATTGTAGGACAACCATTGGAAGTACTTGGTGCTGTCAAGGGTAACTTGGTATTGACTTTCCATTTCAATGGAAACTGAAGCTAAAGATGCTGAAACTAAGTGTTCCAATGGATAGATCTCGAAAAATTAGGCTGGTTTAAAAAAAACGGCTTTGAAAACGGCTTCCGGATGAATAAGTTGAGGCTTTTTGAAAAAAAGTTGATGAAGTTGCCGACGAAGTGCGGGAATGTGCGGAAATGAAAAAGTCCGCCCCCACAAAATAGAGACTTGAACCCAAGACCTCTACTCTCTTAAAATAGCTTTGAACCAATTGAGCTATACAAAAAATTTGAGAGAGAGAGGGGGGGGGTGCTTTGGGTTGCGTGCTTGCTTTGAGAAAACTATTTTTCAATGTTCCACCAAGGTTCCGGGACGAGGGGGCGAGGGAGCGAGGGGGCGCGGGAGCGGCCTATGCAAAAGCTCCCTACCATTTTTTAGGAAACGTGGGGGAGCATCAGGGTTTTAAAAATTTATAAATATAAAATATAATTTATTAATTGAGTCCACTATGACAATTTGGGTTGAATTGAAAAGTTGCAAAGCATGATCATTGATATGAATTCCTGGAGCAAGAAAGCAATGAATTTGAAAATTTACACAATCCTTCTTAGAAGAAAACTTAAACAAAGAGAGAACTGTTAAACAAAGAGAGAACTGTCCTTCTTAGAAGAAAACTTAAACATAGAGAGAACTCAGAACTATAGTGGATTATGTATAATGATTTTGAGAAACTGGACTTCTAAGTTCTTGACATATTAGTTAGGCAGGCCGTAGATTTTCAACTGATAATATTAATATATGAATAGCCTATTTGGTAATGCTTCCATAGGACTAGCCCATAGGTTTGATATATCTTCACAATTATGTTTTAGATACTGCTAACCTAGAGAAAAAGTCTAAAAGAAATCATTTTTGGAACTTGAACAACATGGAACTTGGATGCTTTTTCCACAGGTAAAGACCACAGGCCTAATATAGTAATAGGCTGACTGTCTATTGTTTATTCAGTTCCCAGGTAACCATTGCGACAGCCATAACCTTGTGCCATAGATTTTTCCATCGGCAATCTCATGCAAAAAATGATAGACATGTAATTGGAAGTTACTTTCTTCTTTTCATGTTGTTAGACTGCTTAGTTAGTTTCCATTTTACAGATCCTGCTGGTTTCTTTCTTTGAGCGAATGTTTATTTTGAACCCTTTAAGTTCTCATGGGATCAAAATTAGATGTCAAGGCAGAATTTTGAGAAATCATATAGGAAAGTAGTTGGGTGGCTGGTGGAATATTAACATTCTGACATTCTGTATTTTAATCAGGTCTTATTATATCAACAATATTATATTTCAGTCAGGTCTCATCAACACAACGCATGGTAGTCAAGGAGGCAGTCTTTTAAGTTTTTACAAGTCGGATTTTTCACCCATACTTGTGGTTAATTGGTTCCTGGAAACAAAATAGTCAGATCCACTTTTCAGAACATGTGACAATAGGTTCTTTTCCTAAACCTACTATCACCATGAACGGGGAGAGCCCATATTGAACCGATTCAAGGTCTTGGTTTTCCTAGCTTGCACTTTCAACAAATTGTATTAATTGACTGACTTTTTTTAGGTAATTTACCTTTTGTATACAATTCCTAATACAATCAATAATGATACAGGCACTGTTTATTAAAATCCGAACAGTGAAATCCAACGCTGTGAGTGGAGCGCTCAGCGAACTTGCAAACGCTGTGAGTGTGTTGTTCATGGTTCAAGGTGCCGTTTTTATAACATGAAACAACGATTTTCCAAAACCCTAAACGTTAATTAACTCTTAATTAAAGATTAAGTTCAGCATTTAGTTAATTAAAATGGTTTTTAATGCATTAAAGGTGTGCCACGTCCCCCCACGTCCCCTCTCGTCCCCCCACGCCCCCCCACGTCCCCTCTCGTCGCCCCACGCCCCCTCACATCCCCCCACGTCCCCCTTTTTGGAAACGCCCCCTCAGGGAAGGGAAACGTTTCCCTGGCACGTCCCCCCGAGTTTCCTCCATTTTGGGAGCGTGGGGAAACGTCCCCTACTCGTCCCCAAGTCCCCGGAGCGTGGGGGTGCGAGGAAACTAGACCCCTAGGGGGGGGGGCGAGTCCCCGTGGAACACTGCTATTTTTCCCTACAAAACAAAAAACACAAAACCCAAGACGGATATGCAAAGAAAACGAACCTTCCGGCTCGAAGTTAGCTTTAGCAGAAAAACTAAATATTTTCAAAAATGAACCTTGCGGCTCAAAGTTAGCTTTAGCCGGAAACTAAATATTTTTCTCAATGTTTCTGATTTTCCGAGATCACACTAAGGCGCAACGGAAAAGAGCATACGCATGAGAAAAATTCTTCCTTTCTGTTTCTGATTTGCCCAGATCGCACAGAGTCGCAGGGTAAAGAGCATACGCAGAAATGAAAGGTATAGATCCGGTAATAAAAAAGGGCTAAATAAACCGAAAACCGAAATAAACAGAGAGAAAATAACTGTAAACTGCAAATAAACACTGTATACCTCCAGATCTTAAAAATGACGCAGCTAGGGCTACCGGAAACCTTTTCGTGTGAAACAAAAGGGGTTCCTCACTGGAACAGATGCTCCCAACACAACAGAGCAATGCTCTCGGCCCGAAAGCAGTCAGAAACAGTAGATCTAGGAAACGGCAGTTGGATGCAGTTCTACCGGCTTCAGATTTGGATCACCAACGGACGCGGCCCTCAAATAGCTCTGATACCATGTAGGAGTTTACAGGGTAAGTTCCCCAGACAGAACACCAACGGACACCGCTCACAACCAGATCGCAGATCAATACACCAGTATTTTTGATGTGGTTAAAACCCTCAAAGAGAGAAACAGTCCACGGCCTGAGCCAACACGGCCACTTGAGGAAATTTATTAATAAAAGAATGAAAATTTACATAAGCTTCTCTCATGCACAGATTACCCTACAAATGACCCTCCATGCGCTTTAAATAGAAATCATGGACCAATCGGGTGTCAAGCCACGGATCAAGTGTCGGTAATACCGAGGAGAGAATGAACCGTCGGATCACTACATATCGTGACCGTTGGATTGTAAGTTACAAAATGTACAAGGTAAAGAAACACACTTTACCTAACTCTATACTAGGCCAAGTTGTACTTAACTATTTCCTATGTGTCGGAATATCCTAACAAAACAAGCATCCAAAACAGGCGGAAGCATCTAGGAAGCGTCTAAGAAGCGTCTAGGAAGTGTCCAAAACAGGCAAAAGCGTCCAAAAAAGGTGGAAGCGTGCTTCCGGGATGCTTCCTGGACGCATCCGCACGGGACGCGCTTCGGGCCTTGGAACTGGGGGGGAGGACGCTTCCTGCAACATTGGGTGGGTCTCCATTGTCTAGTTAACTTCACCAACAACTAGTTTTGACTTCACTTTTCCTTTTAGTAATTCAAATTAGCCACATGGAGACTAGTTCTCTAATGCCCTTGACTTTCTGTCAATTTCGACACCTGGGTATGCTTAAACTTGCCTAGGTATCTCATGGAATATCCATATCTTGCCTAGCATTGCAACATCATCACTTGCCTGCCATGTCATCATGCCATGTGCTAGAGTTCTAACACCCTTGGGAATTTGGAGAAACTAAGACATGGGTTTTGTTCCTCTCCTTTGTCAGGCCAGGCAGTAACTCTCCAAAGGCAGAAAAACGGATTGATGTATTATTCCATAGGTAACCCATTTTTATATACAATAGGGAGTGATTGTTCAGTTCATCTCCCGATGACTGTTCACCTTCCCAATTTATTTAGTTACATAAAATTCCCAATCATGAAGATTAGGTGTCAACATTCCCCCCCTTAATCTGAAGGGATGTTGGTGAGTCCAAGCATCATTCTGAATCGTTCAAGCTTTTCCTTTCCAAGTGCTTTGGTGAAGATGTCTGCAATTTTCTCATTTGTGGAACAATGACGGAGATGGATTGTTTTGGCCTCAACATGATGTCGAATCAGATGATATTTAGTATTGATATGCTTTGTTCGATCATGAAACTTTGGGTTCTTGGCTAGTTTTATTGCAGAGGTGTTATCAATCATGAGTGGAGTTGATTGTACTTGTTTTACCTGCAAATCTTCAAGAATTTTCTTGAGCCACACAATTTCTTTCGTTGCTTCAGCTGCTGCCACGTATTCTGCTTCTGTTGTGGAATCTGCTGGAACTGATTGTTTGCGTGATCTCCAGGAGACAGCTCCTGATCCAAGACTCATAGCATATCCTGAGGTAGATGCCCCAGTTTCTTTGTCTCCATCGAAGTCTGAATCAGAGTATCCAATCAAGCTGAAGTCGTCCACCTGTGTATACTTGATTTCAAGGTCTTGAGTTCCCTTCAAGTACCTTAGAACTCTTTTTGCAGCAGACCAATGTCCCTCACAAGGGTTTTGCATGAACCTGGAGAGGATTCCAACAGTAAATTAAATGTCTGGTCTGGTAGTAGTGAGGTAGATGAGACTTCCTACAAGCTGTCTATACTTTGTTGCATCCTCAAATTCCTTTCCTTCAATAGATGTGAGCTTTAAGTTTTGTTCCATTGGAGTAGAAAGAGGATTGCACTCTGTCATGCCAAATCTGTTTAAAAAATCTCCAATGTATTTCTTTTGAGAAAGAAATATGGATTTTGGATGTTGGGTTACTTCAATGCCAAGATAGTAATGAACATAGCCCAAATCAGTCATTTCAAAACTTTTCCCCAATTCCTTCTTTATGGATGCAAGGTAGCTTTCATTGTTCCCTGTCATTAAAAGATCATCTACATATACCACAAGATACACAACTGTTTTGCCAACTTTCTTGACAAATAAAGTTGCATCATCAAGATCAAAATGATTGAAGTTGAGTTTCAAAAGATGCTCAGTTAGTTTTTCATACCAGGCTCGCGATGCTTGTTTGAGGCCATACAAGGATTTCACAAGTTTGCATACTTTATGTTCATGTCCTTTCACAGCAAATCCTTCAGGCTGGGACATAAAAACATTCTCTTTTAGATCTCCATTCAAGAAGACAGTTTTTACATCCATTTGATGGACTTTCCAACCGTTCTGAGCTGCTAGTGCAAAGAGTGTCCGGATGGTGGCCCATTTTGCTATGGGGGCAAAAGTTTCCTCATAATCGATCCCTTCCTTCTGTGCAAAACCTTTTGCCACAAGCCTAGCTTCGTGCTTGTCAAGTGAGCCATCAACTTTGTACTTGTTCTTGTAGACCCACTTGCAGCCAATTGGTTTGGTTCCAAATGGAGGATCAACCAGCTTCCAAGTGCCATTCTTTATGAGAGCATCATACTCCTTTTGCATCGCTTCTTTCCATTCATCACGAGAAGCAGCTTCTTTGAAGGAAGTTGGTTCAAAATCTGTAGACAAGTTCAATTCACAATCATAAGTAACATCCATATCAAAAGGTGAATTAGAGTCATCTACATCACCTCCATTTTGTCGGTTTGAATTTCTGGTTCCTGTTTTTCCAATTTCATCAGGATGAACACTTTCAAGTGTCTTTGTCAGCCACTTTGGGGGACCTTTCTGAGATGGTCCAAGCTGCTTTGTTGATTGAGTTGGGACTAAATGAAGATTGAGTCTCCCAATTCTATCAATTACATCACTTAAAGCATCATCCGTTGTTGGAGTTTCATGCAGGAGAGATTGTTCTTCAGAAGAAGATTCCACATGTTGATCTAGTATAGGAATCCCCCCTTCAAGATGTGGAATCTGATTATCAAATTCTTGAAATGATTTCGTTTTTGCGAATCTATCCAAGCGATCAAGTTGCGGCTCAATAACATTGTCAGATTTGGATGATTCAAGAAAAATGACATCTCTAGATACAACAAACTTTTTATTTACTTCATCATAGAGGCAGTATGCTTTGGAGGTGTTTGAATACCCCAGGAAGATACACTTACGACTTCTAGCACCAAGTTTGTTTCTATGTACCTTTGGTATCAAAGCATAACAGGTGGAACCAAAGATCCTGAGATGTTTTACCGAAGGAACATGTCCATACCACAATTCATAAGGAGTCTTGTTTCTTATAGCATTAGATGGACATCTATTCTTTATATATGCAGCACATAGAACAACATCAGCCCAAAACATTATCTTTACATTTTTGAAGAAAAGCATGGATCGTACCATATTCAAGATTGTTCTATTCATTCTTTCAGCTACGCCATTCTGTTGGGGATTATAAGGCACAGTTGTTTGATGTTTGATCCCATGTTGGCGAAGATAGTTTTCAAATTCATTTGATGTATATTCTTTTCCATTATCAGTGCGAATAGACCCAATATGAGATTGTGCATCATTTTCAATCCATTTATGAAAATTCTTAAATGTTTGAAAAGCATCAGATTTGTTCTTCAATAAATAAACCCAACACATTCTGGTGTAATCATCAATAAATGTCATGATATATTTATTTCCATTTGCAGAAGGAACATGCATTGGACCACATAAATCTGAATGAATGAGTTCAAGCTTCCTATGTGCTCTTGAATGTGAATCATGAAAAGACTGTTTGCTATGCTTTCCTAGAATGCAAGCATCACATTGCTTATGTTTCCTAGGAATTGTAGGCAAACCAGCAACACCATTTTTCTTCAATAAGCGGAGACTGTCATAGTTTAAATGTCCAAATCTAGCATGCCATAATAAACTTGATGGAAGTGTACCTTCTTCATGATGAGAAATATATGAGAAATGTTGTGCATGAGCAGAGGTTCCTTGTAGTTTGAGAAGCCTTTCTTCTTCTATTCCCCTCATGACAAGTGAGTGGTCAGATGCTTTTCTTACCTCAAGCTTGCCATCAAACATATGAATGAAGTGACCTTGCTGGCGAATGTGGACCAAGGACAACAAGTTTCTCTTGAGTTGTGGGAGATATAGAACATGATCCAGAAGAAAGTCTGGAAGACTAGGCAGTTTAAGCCTGATTGTGCCAAGCCCTGATGGCTTGATTTTTGATTGATCTTCAAAGTATACTGCTCCATCAACATTGTCAGTGAAATCTTCAAAAAAATCTTTCCTATGAGTCATATGACAGGTTGCTCCTGAATCAAGCAACCAATCTTTTTTCGAAGAAGCAAGTGAAGCATTAAACAAATCTTCATTTACTCCAATGTTACATTGTGCCTTAATATAGTGAGCGGATTCAGGTGCTTTACCTTTGTCTGTATCATTAGTTTTACCTTTCTGCTGGTTTTTTTTCTGCTCAATTTTGTCCCATGGTAGCTTGCATGTAGAAGCATCATGTGATCCATTTCGTTTGCAGCGAATGCAATGCAGATCTGCTTTTTCTCCTTGAGAATGTCTGCCCCCCCTGCCTCTGAAGTATCTTCCTCTTCCTCTTCGTCCACCTCTTCCTCTTGTAGAATCTTGAGCAGGATGCTTTTCTTTATGAGCAAGGCAAACAGTCTCTTCAGAAGATTCAAGGACTGTCTTCTTTCCAAAGGCTTTCTCTCTTTCAGCAAACTTTTTCACAAGAGAGTCAAAGGTTATATCTTTAAGATTTCCATTTGCTTGTAAAGATTCAAGATAATTGGAGTAAGTAGGATAGAGTGCCTTGAGAAAAGCAATAAGAGGGATATCCAGCTCAACCTTAGTGGATTTGATATCATGCATTATGGATTTTACTTTAGATGCAAGAGCAAGAGGCTCATTATTTTTCAGTTCAAGAGTGAAGAGTTTAATCATGAGCTGAACAACTTCAAGTGCAGAATGTGAGTCATAGAGTTCTTTGAGCTTTTGTAAAGCTTCAAAGGTAGTTGAATATGATGAAATATGGCGACTTACTTCTTCATTTACAGATGCTGCGATTAATGCATATGCTTTGCTGTTCTTGTTATCCCAAATGACGAGCTCTTTGTCTGATGTAGGTTGTACTAGGTCATTGTCTCCTTCTCCGACACACACTCCTTTCCACAACTCATTGAAGATGAGGGTGTGTTTTATCATCCGGGACCATTCAGGATAGTTCTCCTTGCCAGTGAGAACTATTCCTACCATAGAGATGATTGAATGCATTCTGTAAAAAAAATACTTCTGCTGATAAAAAAAAAACTTTTGTTGATAAAAAGAACTTCTGCTGATAAAAAACTTTTGCTGATAAAAAGAACTTCTGCTGGTAAAAAACTTCCGCTGATAAAAAACTTTCTGCTGATAAAAAACTTCCACTGATAAAAAGCTGATATACAATGAAGTTGTACTCAAAAGGGCAACTCAAAAGATTTCAAATCCACAATGTGACCCCTATAAATCCATCATTGTATAAATTCACCTTACATAAACTTCATATAAGTTTCATATAAGTCCATCATATAACCCTCATAAAACTTCACCTTATAAATCTTATATAAATCTCATAAAACTTCACCTATAAATATCATGGTCATGTGCATTCTTTGCACTGTAATTTACAACGGTCAACTTCGGCAAAGCATTAAACCAAGTTATGGAGGCCAGCGCACAAAACTTATTTGAAATTCAAACTATTCAAAATGTATTGAAACCATTCACCACACCTTTTTGATCGTATACCATTCAGGCATGTCAAAAATACCATTGGAACTTATTTGAAACAGGCAGCAAGCGTATTTATTTGAAAAAATTTAAAATATATGTCAGCAACATTCAAAACAACACTCAAAAGGGCAACTCAACAGCAACACTTTTTTGAAAACAGCAGCACCATTCCGCCAACCTTAAACCAGTACAGTGCTACACCATTGAGCCACAACGACAACACTTATTTGAAAACAACAACATTTATTTGAAAGCACCACGAACAAGGGAAGAGAGAACAAGATTGGAGACAACATAGCATGGCTGACCAGATAAATATGTATATTTTAAAACAATTTTTTTTTCTCACGAAAAAACATTGATTTTATTTTGATGAGGTGTTCTCACTGCTTCGTATGAGGCAACACTGCTTCCAGCGCCTTCCGCTGCTCAGGAGTAAAGGAATCTGGAAAATCTACAGAGAAATGAATATACAAATTACCTTTCATAGAAGGCCGATGGTAAACCGACATTCCTTCATCTTTAATAACCTTGAACTGACCCGGCTTGACAACTTCAGCCGCACTTGATTTGATAAGCAGTTGCCTACCATCCAGATGGGTTAATACAAATTGGAACCCACACAATGCCTCCCTCAATAATAAGGTATGCTCAACAACAAGATCATCTCCCTTTCACCGCGACAACGCAAATTTCTTCTCCTGCAGTTTCTCTGACGAGAATAAGTGCGCAGCTTTAGGCCTATGGAGGTCAGAGACAAGCGTTATGGACAAAGCGCAGTGGCAGAGGTAGATTATTTCAGAACAGAAGGGAATAAAGTAGAGGCAGAGGGAGAGGTCAGGACAGAGGAGTTACAAGGCGCATAATAGCTAAAACAAGGAGCTGGCTCTGATACCATGTCAGGCCAGGCAGTAACTCTCCAAAGGCAGAAAAACGGATTGATGTATTATTCCATAGGTAACCCATTTTTATATACAATAGGGAGTGATTGTTCAGTTCATCTCCCGATGACTGTTCACCTTCCCAATTTATTTAGTTACATAAAATTCCCAATCATGAAGATTAGGTGTCAACATCCTTCTCTAGACCAATCTTGACATATTATATGTCAAATTTTGTCAATATTTGCCCTTGTTAAGTCTCTTGGAAAGTTGCCTTGTTATATTGTCGCGTCCAAGTGGATGATCTCTAATTCCCTCAAGGATTTGCAAAATATGAAACACGGGTTTTGTTTCTCTCTTTGAGTAGGCCACTTTTGATGCAATGCATGTCATGTTGAAATGTGTAACTAGGTTCGGTCTTCATAATGACTAATGTAATCATGATTTTATTTATTTGATGAAAAGATACAAATAAATTTTATTATTATTATTTTGTAACATCAGTTTCAAGGTTAATTTATTTCTAAGTTAATCACCTATTGAGTGCTTCTAGGGCTTGTCATTGAGTCAACAAGTCAATTGACTCATTGTCATGTATGGGAGACCCTTTTGGGCTTATTGTATCAAGTCAAAGAATTTTTTTGAATAGTCAAAAGTGTCATAAAGGCCCTACAAGACCTTGTCAAACAAGTAGCAATTAGTCGACCCTCATAAGATGACAAGTTGACTTCATGTAGGGGTATTCGACCTAGAAGAGAAGCCTATATATAAGAGACATCGACCTCACTTGAAGATCATCCAATCCAACTCACAAGAAGTTCGATCAAGGAAGAAAAAGAGACCTAAAAGAGCGAAGAAGAGGAGGACTAGAAGAAGGAAAGGAACAAAGACTTTGAGTGTTGTTTTTGGGCTATCATCTCCTCACACGTGCGAAGATTAGGGCAACATTACTATAAGAAGACCGAATTGCAGAAAGAAGTCGAGTTAGGGCACCGAGAGGTCTACTTTGCAAGCCAAAGAAGGAAGAACCAATTCAAGTGAAGGAGAAGGAAGGAAGAAATCACCATCTTTTCCACACGTGCAAGAGCTAGGGTTTTTGTAGTAGTCGAAAATTGGAGTCAAGAAATTGTTGGGGTCAAAGTTGATAGAGAAGTTTCTGGGGTCAAAGTTGTTAGAAAATTTGCTGGAAGCTGTGTAAGGATAGTTTATCAAGAAGGAATTGATAGGGGTCACAGGTCTTGGAATTCATCATTGGAATTTCTATAAGAAGAGGAGTTCTTGTGGTTTTTCCTCTCAAAAGGAGATATTTTGGCCCTGACTTATAGCCTCTATCTTGTGTCCTCTTGTCTCATTGTCCTTCATTGTTTGGTAGCTATTTGATGATAGAAAACACAATAATAGTCAAGTAAAAGAAAAAGATAGCTATGTTAAGTAAAAATACATCACAAGCAGTTATCAAGGTTAGAGAAATCATCTAATTAAGCTGCCCCTAGATTTCTCAACATGGTATTAGAGCTAAGGTGACAAGTCAAGAAGAGGCAACTTGAAGATCATCAATTGAAGAAAGGTACATAAGGGTCGAGCCAAGGAGATCATCAAGAAGGACTAATCCACACATCATCTTGAAGGAATGAATTAAGGAGCATCAAAGAGGACTACCCATCTCATCTCAGGGACCATATCATCTAAAAGATCAACACTTTATGGAAGAAGACGACCTCAAAAACCCTAGCTCATTCAAAAAAGGATTCTACTCTTGAAGCATTCTTGGGAAGCTCACATCACATCCGAAAGAAACAAAAAGAAGCATTTCCATCATCAGAGGAATCAAGGCTATCACCCTCACATTGATGAAAGAATTACATCTCCAACATCTTTGAAGAAAGGCATCACCACTTATCAACATAATCAAGAAGGCATCAAGTTAAATATATCATCTTCAAAAGAAGCATCTTCACTTGACAAGTATTTTCTATTTATGTGTGAATCTAGTATGAAACATGACTTGATTCTGCAAGGAGAGCAACAAACTGGTTGGGTCATCAAATTTCCTTGCATGGAAAAAGAGGATAGATTTGATCTTCATAGAGAATGAAGTTATTGAATATGTTAAGGGTTCAATCTCCAAACCATGTTAAGATCAAGCTCAAGCGCTATCGAAGTATATGAAAGGGGAAATAAGGGCTCAAAGAATCCTCATAGAATCAATTAAGGATTCCCTCATCCCTTATGTAGCAAAGTTGGAGAATTCGAAAGATATCTATGAAAATTTGTTAGAATTGTTTTTCGTAAGCACTGCAGGAGAAGTTATATCATTGCGAACTGAATTATACGATGAAGGTATCTAAGGAAGAAGGGGTAGCCTCATACGTTATGAGAGTATCTCAAATAAGAGCTAAGCTACAAGAATTAGGAGAAATAATGTCTGATAATGAAATGGCCACCGTTGTGCTCAATGCACTACTTGATGAATGGGGCAACTTTGTATCAAGTATCTATGGAAAGAAGGAATCCACTCCATTCAGTGAACTTTGGTCATTATATAAGATTGAAGAAACTAGGTTGAAGGCAAAGAGCGATGTTGGATCAAATGAACAAACTCAAGCATATGCAGCTATGGCTAGAAAGAAAGGAAAATTTGGAAAGTTTGATCCTCGGAAAAAGAAGAAGCTTGACATGTCAAATATCCAATGTTATGAATGTAATGAATATGGGAATTTCAAAAGGAATTGTCCTAAACTCAAGAAGGACAACAAGAAGAGAAAGGAAAGAAATGAAGCCCACATCACCGAAGAAGTAGAAGAACCTGAAAATAAGAAGTCAAAGTAGGAGGAAGTGAAAGACCTTTATTATGACTGAAATAACCTCCTTCACTTTGCTTGTAAGAAGATAGTAGTCATGATGGAAAGCATCACAAGAATGATAGAATGCATTTTAGAGGTGACATCATCATAAAGGCATGAAAGGTCAGTGAAAGCAGAAGTCTATATGGTTGAAGTAGTCGTTACCGAAAAGAAGTAGCTCATGTCATCTTAATTGGACACAACTAAAGTAGCAATTTATATGGTTGGAGAAAGTCATCTAGCAAGATAGAAGATAAAGAAAGGTCATCATACATCATCATTATTAGATAGGAGCATTTACAAAATGAGAATTATCAAGATCCTAGAATCTTTATAAGAAGATCCACCTCTACTTAGAAGAAGCAAGCAAACAGTCCACATTCCACCTTGTGTGGGATCCAATGGTAAGGTATGATGACAAAGATATGCAACATCTCAAGATGGTTGAAGTACTTTCATCTTCAAATCAAGGAAATGAAGTTGCTAGAAGGAAGTTTATGTGACCAAAAGAAGGAAGAGGTATGTATATGTTTGATATATAAAGTCATGTCATCATATAGTTACAGAGAGAATGGTTGAATGCTCTATCTCATGAACATGATTGAAGAAGAAGAATCTCTTCTATTAGAAAGATGCATGAAGACATGTAGACAATATGCCTTGAACTATTATACATATTGACAAGATGGAATCAATGTAATATGACCTCATGAAGAATATTAGATGGTTGACAATCATGGTTCCTATGTTGAAAGAACCATGTAAAGAAGATCTTGAGGAAAACAATATGTGAAGAAAATGAAGGAAGAGTTCGTGGGAAAATGCATCTATAAGATAAGATAAGTGATCAACATTTGATATCTAGGAGGATTAGCTATGTCATCTCCATGTAGAAGGTATGATAACCCTGATATGTATGCAGGAAAAGGAGAACCTTGGTAATGACTGTATTGGGGATGGATTCATACATGTGCTGGATGTTGATGATGCTAGAAGCTAATGCCATGACGAGAGGCCATCATAAAGAGGTAACTTTGGTTTGATGTTTATTTTGATTTTTGAGAGCATCTGGTTGGGTTGAAACAAGGTTACCAAAAGAAAGTTGTAGATGTCACCTACAACTAGTACTCATGAGAATGGATGAAAGATCTTGAAAGAAACATGACTTGGTAGAGGTAGCTGTATGAAGGAAAGCCATATGTGAACTATAAGATCACTTTTCGATGAAGAAAAGTAAGACATGACTATTGGTTCAACACTATGGTTCGTTGAAGAGAAAGTCATGTAGAAGATGGCCGATGCCCCACAAAGAAGTTATGATGAAGAAAGCTCCATGATGAAGAAGATGAAATTCATGACATGATGCAGAAAGAGGAGCCCTATAAGCAACTGATAGTACCGTGATCTCCACTGAAGAGCATATAGCTGTTGTTGAAGACAAGTCCCTAGGTAAGAGGGAGCTTGGGCAAGTTCTTAAGGAAATTGGGTATATTCCTTTTATAGTAATGAGTAGATCCTCCCTAGTAGAGAGGGAGAGATAGACACATTATTCTTGTCTTCGTTTTATGAAGAAAGAATGGAGGATTGAGTAAGCATCTGAGACTGATTTGGATACTCTTTGAGGATGTTATAGGGTATCCAATAAGCAAGAGTAGTCGAACAAGAAATTCCTTGATGATGTGTTATTCCAAGACAGGAATGGTCCTAAAGGACATACCTTGTGAACATTCGGATGGGGTATGTGCCTTGAGAGACAATGATGAAAGGTGTCTATTAGTCATTGTCTTGCCAACATTGTGCTCGAATCTTGTGGAGAGATAGAGATGTTAGTAAAGGCCTTGCTATGTGACAATGCTGGTTAATATAATGAGATGCACTGATATACACTGATATGATAGCGTATGAGATGGCTTACCAATTCGACTTTTCTTATGAGAATTCTTCAGTATGAGAATGTCCAAGTACCTTGTATGGATTATGAATACCTCCTTAGTTAAGATGGAGTGTTGAAATGTGTAACTAGGTTTGGTCTTCATAATGACTAATGTAATCATGATTTTACGTATTTGATGAAAACATAAAAATAATAATAATAATTATTTTGTAGCATGGGTTTCATGCTCAAGGTTATTTTATTTGTAGGTTAAGCACCCATTGAGTGCTTCTAGGGCTTGTCATTAAGCCAACAAGTCAGTTGAGTAATTGTCATGTATGGAAGACCCTTTTGGGCTTATTGTATCAAGTCAAATAAAATTTTTGTATAGTCAAAGGTGTCATAAAGGCCCTCCAAGACCTTGTCAAACAAGCAGCAACAATTCGGCCCTCATAACATGACAAGTCGACCATGTAGGGGTATTTGACCTAGAAGGGAAGCCTATATATAAGAGACATCGACCTCACTTAAAGATCATCCAATCCAACTCACAGCAAGTTTGATCAAGGAAGAAAAAGAGACCAAATGGAGCGAAGAAGAGGAATAGAAGAAGGAAATGAATGAAGTCTGAGTGTTGTTTCTGGGCTATCATCTCCTCACACGTGTGAAGATTTAAGGCAACATTACTATAACAAGACCGAATTGCAGAAAGAAGTCGAGTTAGGGCACCAAGAGGTCTACATTGCAAGCCAAAGAAGGAAGAACCAATTCAAGCGAAGGAGAAGGAAGGAAGAAATCACCATCTTTTCCACACGTGCAAGAGCTAGGGTTTTTGCAGTAGTCGAAAATTGGAATCAAGAAATTGTTGGGGTCGAAGTTGTTAGAAAAGTTGCTGGAAGTTGTGTAAGGATAGTTTATTAAGAAGGAAGGTTGACTTGGTCTTGGAGGGGTCTTTGTCAAGGGTCATATGTCTTGGAATTCGTCATTTGAAGTTCTATAAGAAGAGGCGTTCTTGCGGGGTTTACTCTAAAAAAGGGAGGTTTTGGCCCTGGCTTATAGTCTATATCTTGTGTCCTCTTGTCTCATTGTTTTTCATTGTTTGGTAGCTATTTGATGATAGAAAACACAATAATAATCAAGTAAAAGAAGAAGATAATCACGCTAAGTAAATACTAAAAATACATCACAAGCAGTTATCAAGGTTAGAGAAATCATCTAATTAAGCTGCCCCTAGATTTATCAACATGTCACAGGAAACCAATGTTGCCCTTGTTCTATCATTGGGAAACCTGTTTTGGCCTGTTGACCAAGTTTGACCATGCTATAACTAGCCATTGCCTTCTCTGATTGGGAAAAAATGATTTGGCATAGTTTCCTCTCTTCAAACTGCACATTTTGAGAGCATATTAACTTTTTGACCACTAGGACCACTTTGCATTGGGAACTGTGACCTGCCTCGAGAAATGAGAAAAGTTGACAAATGAAATTGCCATGCTCTGAGGGTTGTCATGAGGAATATCACTCCAATGCCAAGGTCACCTACAAACTCAAATGACCCTAACCATTTGGAATGACATAGGTGCACCTTGATGCGGGCTGGACTGGCCCATACATTGGTGATCACCCCTACAAATCCAGTGTCCTATAAAGTCGTGAGTCCACACGAGAGTTCACCTAAGGCTCTTCAATCCTATACAGCGTGAGAGTAACATGAAGTGGAACTTCAAGGGACCATCCATGGTCCAACCAAGACAATGAATACAAATGCAACAACAAAGACATAGGTCTAGAATACTTAAGACAGGGCCTCACATGTTTCTTACGTTGCTTTTGACTTGTGACCTTGGGCTTAGAATGTTGATGAAAAATGCTGCATTGATATATATGTACCCCTGCTGATACGTGGGTGGGGTAATAGGTTCAATCTTCCCATTCTTCTTTAGGCTACTTCCACCTTCCTGTTTCATATATCAACCAATGAGAACTTGCCCTTATTTGAGCTAATCTGCATTTCTCTTTGCAAGGATTATTTATCTTAGATATTCTATATTTGGATGTTGGCCATGGGGTTGAGTAGTCAATATAGTACTGTTGTTTTTGATGTGCCTGCGTCTTCCATTTTTGCCTCCTATAGGAACCCTGTAGGTGTTTTTCAACTCTCTTGCTCATGTGAGTAATCTCTTACAATTTACTACACTTGAGCTCCCATGTCGTCCTCCTCTCTTGGTAAGATGTCCTTGCTGATCTTGTTTTGCCGAGAGGCACTTTCCAACCCAGTATGGAAGAGATGTAATATCTTGTTATGTTATCTAAACATTTTGACTTGGTCAAATAAAACAATAAACATAATAAAATAAAATAAAAATAAAAGGTAAAAAATGAGAGGCATTCTCCTGCCTAGTATGGAAGAGATATGTAAACATTTTGATTTGGTCAAATAAAATAAAAATAAAAAAATAAAATAAAAACATAAGATAAAAACAAAAATAAAAATAAACTATATATATATATAGATAGATAGTAAACTATTGTAGATCCATCTTAACTTTTGTTAAAATTGGCAACTAGGGCCAAATTCCATGTGGGTCATCTTATCTATGGCCGCTGATATTTTTCTTAGATACCTCTCATCGAGAGGTGTAGGATTGATCTAAAGATCATCCGATTCCGATAAATATTCATGGAGTTAAGAATTTATTTGTGTTATAAGACAATTCGTCAAGGTCGGCCAGCGACCAAATAACCCACACATGTGCTCAACATTTATAAACGGAGATGACTTGAGAGCCATTTCACACACACTTCTCTCTTGATTTCTCTCCAGTTGTCTTGGGTTTTAGTGTGAGAGGAATCTAGGAGGAAGTAGCCCTAAGACGCAAGAGGAAAGGAGGGTTAACAATAAGCCCTAGCCGCAGTCCTAGCCCTAGCTTCTACGCATAACCTAGCGCAGTGAAGAAGAAGAAATACGCTACCCTAATCTAGAGGACGCAGTCATAAAGAGAAGCCCTAACACTATCAAGATGGAGCCCTAACCTATACGCTGATCTCTACGCTATCAAGAAGTAGCCCTAGCCTATACGCTGGTCTCTATGCAATCAAGAAGGAGGCTGCCCTAGACAAGCGTGGAGAGGCTGTATGGACAGTGTAGGCTTGGAACCATGGTTAGGAGGCTGCCCTAGACAAGCGTGAAAGGGATGTATGGGCAGCGGAGTCTTAGCCACAGTTTGAAGGGCCAAAGGGACAACGTGGGGAAGCTTAAGGAGCAGCATGATGGGCTGTGGTAGGAACATCTGCTGTAGGTGACAGCGGATCTGTTAAGGGCAAGTTTAGGGCTGTTTCTGGGTACGGTTAAGAGCAGGAAAGGCAAGCAGCCAGGCCAAGGAGAATAGAAGCAATACGCTGCTGTTGTGGGCACCATTCTGTTGGTACAGCAGCTAGGTATGGCAAGGTATAGCTTGACTGTTAGGGACAGCAGCTTCAGCTAAGCAGAAGTGCTCGTAAATGGAACTTCTGGGCTACATGGTGCTGCTAAGATACATGGGACAGAAGCAAGGTATGGGAAGGTATAACTTGACTGTTAGGGATAACAGCTTCAGCAATACAACTAGGCAGCAGTGCTAGTAAATGGGAATGCTGGGCTACATGGTGCTGCTAAGATACATGGGACAGCAGCAAGCTATAACAAGGCAGTGCTAGCAGCAATGGGATAGTGCAATGATGGCACAATTGGGATAGCAAGCTGTGATGGGACAGCAGAAAAACAATGGGACAGCAATCAAACATGGAAATGGCTATGTCACTAACAGTGGGACAGCAGTGGCTAGCATGGTACAACAATGGCACATGGGATAGCTGTGGCAGAATGGTTCAACAATGGCACATGGGACAGCAGTTCAGCATAAGCTGCGGCAGTATGATGTGTGCAGCATGGTTATGAGGTCCAGCATTGTGATGATGGGTGCAGCATGGTGCAACATGGTGAGGTGCAGCATGATGACGAGATGCAACACAGTGATAGGTGAAGGAGTCACCTTGGGAATCAGTTGAACCAGCATGTCTTCAACTGACCTCATGTATCATCTTCTTAGAGCTGATATATGCTTTTATCTAGATAAGTCAAAGTGTTGACTTCTGTTGTAAATGTACTATCTCTCTCTCTCTCTCTCTGCTGAACTATTGAAGAACATATAAGAAGAATTGATCAAGGGTTTCCCCACATTGGGGTTTGTCCCTGGCTAGCGCCACATGTTGTGTCCTCTTGTCTTGGCTTGTCTTCTGTGATTTATGTTTATGTTCTATTTGCAGTTTACTTTAATGCTGATGTGATTGCTAATCTGGAAAAGATATTGAGCTAACTGTGAAAATTGAAATAAATTTGCTCTAAGCAGGAACATACCTGAAATTAACAACTTTGGATCTATCAAGCACCGAGAGGGATCAAATCTCTCGAGCTGCAAACCTTTTCTCAAGTTTTGCACTCAAACCAGAGGTTTGCACCTTGAGAGATTTGATCCCACTCGGTGCTTGATAGATCGGGAGTTAAGATGGATCTAGGCTGGTTGGGAATTCAATTGCTGTCATAATTATTATTATTAACTATTTTCTCTGTTTCTTTATACATATTTATGTTCATAACAGCATGATTCTGTTAAGGGTTAGTCTTTAGACGTAAAAGGGATCTTATGTGTGGTTTTTCTCTATGTTTATATGACTTCACCTGTTTTTGAGATACTTGGCCAGCAAATCTTGCACCCATACAACAATGGCAGTGTTACAGGTGTCTGGAAAAGGAAAGTTGATTATGGCCCTATCCCCAACCTCTACCAACCTGCAACTATTTGGTAGCATGAACGTTGCCTTCTGCCTACATTAAAGTCTTTTTCTTGTGCGTACTTTACAACATAGCTAAGGTGGTTGCAGTTCTGAATAATTTCTAAAGTTTATTTGTTGAAACTGATTTACTGCTTCCCCATTTTCTTTTTAAGAGAAAACACGATCATTTTGGTTTTTCCCTGTTCACTTCCATTCCCACTTCTTTGCAAAAGGTTGCTAGTGCCCTGAAATTCTCTTGCAAGCTGTGCAAGATTCTTGTGGGTAAGATGACATCATCTCCATAAAGGAGAGTTTTGATTATAATACCTGCTATTTTTATCCCCCCCCGTCAACCTTTCTTATCAATCTACTCCTCCAGTTTGTCAAGATGTAGCCTGGATAGTGTTGGTGAGGGGGCAACTTTGCTTAACCACGACATCATTTCTCAACCATACCAAGAATCCCTCTCAGATTTTGATCTTGGCTTTGACTTGCCTGTATGGCCTGTGCATTGTAGCTCTCCATTTGTCTAGCACCCTCAACACTATGAGCATTCCTATAAGCTATGTCACATGGTTTGGGTTCGAATTCGAGTTCGGCAATGATTAAGTTTGATTCAAATTCAAATTTTCCGATGAGGTTCATGTGAGGTTCGACATTAAATTCGACTATACATATTTTTCATCATATATATACATATATATGATGTAAAATAATTTAAAAAGTTATAAATTTCGGCTTCAGGTTCGTCTTTAGGTTCGCCTTGAGGTTCAAATTCGTTCAGGTTTGACTATCAGGGTCGACGACCCTAAACGAATTTGAATTTCTTTTTTGGATTCGCCGAATTTCGAACCTCAAGTTTCAAATTCGGCGAACCCTGTGACATAGCCTATAAGTTCTGTCTAGGAACCATGTTGAAGGCTTTCCTGAATTCAGTGAAGCAACATCACAGCTCATCCTCCTTTGAATCCTATGTTTTCTTTATCATATGCTTCAAAGTGAGGCAATGATCAATGATGGAATGCTTGGGCCTAAACCCCACTTGCTCTATGGCATTTTTCTCCTCCTATTCCACTCGCTGATTTTCCTCTACATGATCTCACTGATGTCATATGTCTATAGTTGTCTTTTTCTGTGCTGCTGAATCTGCCCCTCGGTTTCCTATGTTTTTGTTTACCTTGCCATCTTATATCAGCAAAAACTGACTCATAATTAAGTAACATCATTTCCTGGCATTGGCCTATTCAGCAGTGTACTAACTGTCGATGCCATATTCCAAACATATGATGTAATCTGCTACACTTTATTTGTTATATATATATATATTATAAAGAAAGTGCCTCCCTGAGCTTTACCATCTAGCCATCCCATTAAATATAATTGTATTATGCATGTTGCAGATCTTAAGGGTATGTTCTCCAAATGTGTGATCTTCTTGCTGGTACATCATATTCTCATTATCAATGTAATGTGCCACCTGTAAGTTATCAGTCTCGTTGTTGAAATCTCCTACCAGCATTATGCTCCTCTTTTCCTTCAGGTCTTGTGAAAATTTCCAGTCCTAGGTGACTAAAGTCCTTCTGATCTCAATTAACCAGGTGATTGCTGAATTTAGTTAATGCAGAAATAAATTTCAGACCATAGCATCAACCACACAATAGCTGGAAATTAAATGACAGAAGCATAAAACACAGATTCACACACACACAGGTAATTACTTCTTCAAATCGAGCTCTTCATTCATTCAGAAAACTTAAAGAAAACCTCTGCTCTGGCTGCATGCTTTCCCCAGTCCTTTTGTTGTTCTAATCGAAGTGGATCAGCCCAACTCCTCTTTGAGGAACCCCCTTGGGGTCTCAGTTGGGTCTTTTGTCTTGTTCCCTTCTTTTACACATTCATGATGGTGTTTCTTAGCTCGTTCTGCTTTTCATTTTCCTTTGTATTATGTTCATTGTTTTTCACCTAATTTGTGGTCACAACCTTGTTCTCTTCCACTTCTGGATGATCGCCTGCTAGTTCAGCCTAAATTTGGAAGTTTTGAGCTGCTCCTTCATTTCAGTTTCAATTTCTTGATTTCATTTCTTCAAGGACCCCTTCCTCCAGCCTAATCTCTTCCTCTTCTGGATGCACCTTGTTTACTTGACTATCTGTTAACTGTTTCTGGTGTTGTTTTAATTTCTGGTCGTTTAGGGTGCTTAAATGCAGCTGGGCATATCCAGGGATGAGGGGGGAGGGATTTGGTAATACAGGGATGGAGAAATTGCAAATTATTGTATGTCGAAGTTGTTACCAAATAAATGTTAGCAGGTACATGTCACCGGCTTAGAACAATACCCATGTTGTATATAGTTGAATGAGATGAGGATTGCATGCCTATATAACCAGGGGGCTTTTGATATTTATGATCCTAGCATATATCTAAAATTATTTTGATGCTGCTGAACTTGTGGAGATGCAAATGTAGTTTTGATTCAAGTTGAACAGTTACTGTTAATCTGAACCAAATTTTCAGCAATCACGCATATGCAAATCATGAGTCCAAACCAAAGACAGCACCACTCTTCATGCACAGTGTAATCTGCTTGGATTGATGTCATAACCAGGCATGTAGATTAACACTAGCTGTATCTAGAATCTACTGAAACATTTTCCTACTGTTGCCAAGTTTGCTGAAATGTTGGTTGCTAATGTTCTAAGTCACCCAACACGTAGGACACGGAAATACGAGTATCCGACACATGACACGACAACCCCCTGAAATAGGACACGGAGGACACGTTATCTATTATATATTATATATTAAAAAGTATAAAAAATTAGTGAATTACACATAACATATGAAATATATAAAACATTTAGTCGATGATGATACAAATTCAATACACAACTAATGCATATAACCAAAATAGCATTGAGTGCAAATGCAATCCATCTCTGAACCAAAAAAATCAGCAAAGAGGCCCTAAATGGCCTGTATAGTCCAACAAAAATCACGCTACAACAAATAACTAGTACTATATCTCATCAAAATCGTTGCCTATATTGGGATCCTCAACATCAATATCACCCTCTAACCATTAAAATAAGATAGAAAATCTTAACATGTCAAATCAAGATTCTGTTTGAGTGATGGGTGCATTTTTACTATGGTCATGATAGAGGAATGCAACAATCAATGCTAGGAACATCAAGGTACATAGGGTTTGGTCCTCTTAATTAAATGCTAGTTCCATACCCTCATACATGACAAACTGCAATGGAAACGTTGTAATCCCCCCAATCCTAAAATCCTGAAAACTGTCAAGTCTGCTGGATTTTGAGTGGGATCTAAAATTCTACATTCTCCATATGAAATCCAACGAGGTTGAAATCACTCTCAAACATACCAAGTCATTTCATGATAATGTTAAAAATTTAAGTAAAACGATTACTTTTAGAATTTGGCGTTACCATTAATAGCATTAGTATGGCCTAGACAAATCCACTTCCCGACACTTGGAATCTGTTCTAACATTGCTTAATTGCCCTTAATTGCACTACAAAACCTTCGAGAGCTCCAAACTTGTGACTGAATTGCGTGAGAATGAGGCAATAAATTGATTCCAGGACCTTTTTCACAAGACGTGTCCAAATTTCAGGACATTAGTGGGGCTTGTGTCCAACACAAGTAAATTTGTGTCCTATGAATAGGACATGAGTCAAACACGTGTCGGACATGTGTCAAGCTCAAATCGTGTTGGACACGCAGGATTCACGACACGTGTGGGAGGGGGGAAGTGGTTGGTGACTTAGGTAATTTTGTATAAACACTGTTATACTTATTTGATAAGTGTCATGTACCTGCAGTGTGGGGTAACTGCCTCTTGCATGGTTACCTCTTTTGATCTTTGTAGGTTACCTGTTTTAATGTTTGTAGATGGCAATCAAACTTTATGAAAATATTTGATCCAGAAATGCCATTCTCGTGTAACAGGGACACCATTCCTGTGCAAGTCTGCTACTTTAATTTTTAATATTTATATGATTCAAACTTAATAAAAATAAAATTTGCCTTGCAATTATATGTGGTAGTGCTGCCTGAACCATGTCTTTTTTGCAATTTCAAACCTACTAATGCTGACTGATGGAATAACCATTGTCTTGCTCATTTGTTGACCTGCACCACTCATACTTATTTTCTGATGCTGCTTGAACTTTGGGTTTTTCTGTGTTGCACCCAATACTATCAGAACCGGATTGGGACAGGTTGAACCAGCCAGTCCATTTGGTCCTTGCAGTCAGAATCGGCTTTTCAAACCAGAAATGACTGGTTGGTTCCATACAGAGCTGGCTGGTTCCATGACTGAACTGGTCAATTCCATAACTGAACCAGCCAGTTCCATACGGCACCATGCAGGCACTCTTTGGCCAATTAAGTTCACCTAAAAACCGGAAAATAATTAAATAAATCTAAATTCTCAAACCCTAAACCTAATCTGATACTCTAAACTTTGCATACCTGTATCAGATGGTTTGGATTTGCATGAATGTACATGAATATATTTTATTTTAATTAAAAGTTGAATAAATGGCTTTTTGGTGGACCAGTTTTTGTGATCTCTGGCCTTGCTGGACCAGTTTTTTGGTGCTTTGTGGTTGTGCCATGGACATTCACTACTGATAAATAATCAGCGAAGAAACCCTTTCAAAAAGGACCGAAAAATCTGAATCTGCCCTCACCATAGAGACCTGAGATTGATCCTTGATCCAAGAATGAAATAGCGCACAGACAGATCTCAGAAACTAAGAGAAATGACCTCCGAATGTGGCCTCAGTAGAGCCAAAGGACTATATCTCAGAAGCTGCTGAAAATTTCCACCAAGAGGTCTCAGAACAGAGTCTGTACAGTCACCGAATAGCCCTTAAATCAGTCTGCAACAAGCCATGGAATAGCCCAAAAAACAAACCGCAATAAGCCTCAGGAATGGTCTCAGATTTTCTCCAAAATCAGCACAGACTTATGCAACAGATGATCCCAGATATGCCCTCCCACAGGGGGGCAGAATAACCTCAGAAGATGACCTTAGATCCAGTGAAAATAATCTCAGATCCAGCGAAGATAACCACAGCAAAATCGGCCTAAAACTCCAGATTGGCTTGACAAGACAAGGCCTCAGAAATCACAGATGATCTCTTCACATAATATTGGAACTCTGAAATGCGAAACCTGTCAGAAAATACCACAAGTCCATCTACTGAAAATCCACCTGGTTTTGCTGATCTTAACTCTACTTCTCTTTCATCCACTGAAACCTTGAGCCATGCGCCCACTGCCTGCGACATTTGACCTGTCCCTGCTATACATAGAAACTGCTAATTGTAGACCTGCTGTTTCTCCAAAAAAGCAAGAAGCAAAAAGTGGGAAAGACTCGCTCTTTTACAAAGATCAGGAATATGTAATAATCTCTGTAATGCCAGCCCTATATATACAAATACTAGAAAAAGCAAACTAAAAATAAGAGCTTTTGAAATCTGATGAAATTGAGTCTGGAAGGAGTCCTAATCAAATGTTGATTTCTGGATGCATATGAAATGGGATCAATGTGATGGAATGTAACTGGATCTTAACCCTCCAGTTGCACAAGTATTACTAGGAGTTAACATGGGGGAAAATAACCACACCTTCACTTTACCAACCAACCAGGCCTCCGTTGACTCCTTTTCAAACTTTTACCAAAGTTATCACTTAATATATTAACTTGTGTTGCCTCTTGTCTTTTTCTATATTTTGATTCAAACTTTGGGTGTATACATCCCTACCTCATTGTCACTTAAAAATGCTATCCTTTCTTGGACAATCTTCTCGGGATAAGGAGAATGACAATCATATAATATTGCTCTGATACCACAGTTTGATTTAGAAGAGTACATGCACACAAGATAAACACACGAGTGGAGGGAATGATAAGAGCCTATATGAAATGCTGCAACAGGTTTACCTCAAATGTTTATATGAATATCAATGCTGCAACATGTTTACCTCAAATGTTTATATGAATATCAATGCTGCAGGTTTACATCACAGAGTCAGCCGGAGGCAGGTTTCCTCTGAACATAAACAGATATATCACTGTCTCGAGTACATTTTATCTGGGATAAATTATTAATAGTGCTTTAGGTGGCTTAACCCCAAAACAGTAGCCTTTACAGTTTATAGTTGCATATTGGTTACATGTCTTGTGACCAACAAGATGTGATCCCACAATAGAAAAGTACACTTACTAATATTTAGTCGGAGCTTGTTGTTTGCTTCACCAGGAGAAGACCTTTAGGCCAAGTTGTTTCATATTGAAATAAAAGAGAGTTATTTAGAAGTAGTTTTTGTTGCCCGAGTTTGCTGCTTATATGTGTAGATTATGAGGAATAGTTATTGTTTGTTTAAGGTGCAAGTCATACTTGTAGATGACGAGTTAGTCAACAAATACTCACAATAATAGACCAGTTGAAGATAGTTGTCCTCTTGATTCTGTACAACAGTGAGATTGATGTTTACAATTTCTGGCATAGGTTAGTTTGAAATAGGGCGAAGGTTGGTGAATATTACTGGTGACTGTCATAGGGTTGGAACTGGAAAATTACTAAAAAATGTAAAACGTGCTCCTTTTAGGTCCACTATTACTTCTTCAAAATGATACATACAAGGTCAGATCGGTAAGAGCCATTGACAATTTCTGCCAGTCCATTCAATCCATGAAGTTATGGAGCTGCAAAATTTTTACCTTGTAAACTTTGTATTCTATGCCTGTTATATCTAACTTGGATGTGCATCTTCTTTAACTGTTTTTCCTACATGTTCAAATGAAAAGCATTTTAGATAGAGCTCAAAAGATTCATACAGCTTGTCCAGTCGACTGTTTTTCTGTTATCAGAACTATTGTTGTCATATAGCCAATATATGCAAGTGTGCAATAGTTTATCTAGTAGCATTGCAAAACATATTAAGCTCATTTCAGTTACATTCGTTCTTATTTATCTGTTCTCATTCAGTTGAGGAATGAGATTTCTTGTTTTCATTTTTGATTCATTGTTTTTTGTTAGGAACAATGCTCAGTATGTGTTATCTTGTGATATTCTATAATGCCATGAGATTATTAAACTTCCCCATAATCCATGTCAGGAGAAGTATTGCACCTGCAATAGTTTGAAATACTGAGATAATAATACTGAAAATTGGATTCTGTATCAACACAGGTGTTGTTGTGTATGACTATGAATTAAGAATTGGTTGGGGCAAATCTGTGTCACTTCCTTCTCAAGCTCTTCCTGCACCACCACCAGGTCAAATGGCTGTCAGGACTAAAGAGGTTTGTACTTAAATTTTAGAGATGTGGTTTTGCATTCTCTTTTCAAAGAAATTTATTTAGAGATGATGCTTGTTAATTTAGTTCTACTCTTTCCTGAGAGGTTAATTGTAGTTTATTAAAGCTAGACTTTAAGCTTTTATAAAAGAAAATAATAAATATAGCTTTGCCAAAGTATTTGATTGGAAGGTTTTGCAGGTTTTGTGTAAACTCTACTATTTTTATGCTAGATGATTTCCTAAGTTTATGCAGTTTTTTATTCACCTCCTTGATATTATGATGTTTTCCCTAAGGCAGGGTGGTAAAGTGGCTTGGTCTGGTCCAGGTGCTCCAACTTGTGTTGTGACAAGTCAGGCTGCTGAGGTGGTAAGTGCATTCTGTTATCTGCATCTGATATAGGTTCAAATAAGAAGTTTTCATGATGTTACTGAGGTGTGCGCTTGCTATGATATATATCTTAACTTCCATTGATATTTGTGTATTTCAATGATGAGTTTTGTGCTGCAATTGAATTTTGTTTTATTTGCATTGAGAGTCAAAGCTAGTTTCGTATCAATTGGTTGAGATATGTTAAACTCATTTATTTCTGATGTCTAACCCAGAATATGATGTTGTTATATCTTGCCCCCCATTTCTCCCCACCATTTAGGATGCAGCAACTGTTCCATGTCTTGCATAGGGTTATTCTGACACAAACCGTAGTTCACTAAGTCTTCACCTAATCGTTTCAATCCATGCATCACACAAGCACAAAGATCAAAAGACAATTACACTTAGAAGATAGAAATGATCCAATGATTAAGTTGTTTTCTCTTGAATACAACAACACTCTCCTCTCTTTATATGAGATATGTCAGGGAGTTCAACAAAAGAAATTGAACTAAGTCTACAAGCAACCCAATTTTAAGCCACTAGCCTAATTGAGGAGCGTTCAACACAAGGTGCTCACATGTTATGTGGTGGTTGGACACCAAATCCCAAGTGGTGTGCTCTCCAAGATAAGGCATCACTTGCCAATTGCTCCTGATAACAAGGCTGCACACTCTCCAAGCAAAGGCTCCAGAGCTCCAACATGCACCTCCGCATGTGTGTACAAGGTCCACAACAACTTCAAAATGGTGTGCCTTCTAAGAAAGACTCCCTCAAGCCAAGTTCTCAACCAACTAAGGTGTGTCACATGGTACTAATGCTCCTAGGGTCAAGCACTCTTCCTTTTAAAGCCTAGTGCTTCTCCACGAGATAGATCCACATGATATGCTAGTGCTTGATACTCTTCAACATGCATGCCATGTAGAAGATATCAATGCCACATAAAATAATTACCTCCATAAGAAATGCACCTTCTCTAGCACATATCTTGAGGAAAAGCATCCACCTATTTGGAGTCAGCTCTCCAAATTTCAGTCAACCAAAATAATATAAAACACAACAAAAAGCTAGGATTTCATAGTGTGCCCTACATCTCATTAAGCACAACTTGAGCATGTTGTAAACACTTTTGGAGCAATGCAAAAACTAAGATTGGCAAGGTCCATTTCAATGCAAATTCTCACAAAGGCATGAGGTACCTTCTTCCTGTCTCATAAGACATGAAGTGAAAATTTCCAAAGGCATTAATAATTGCTTCCAAAGGTACTAGACACCAAAAATGCAATAGAAGATCAGGGGGCTCAACCCAACTAGTTACAAAGAAAAGTACTTGTGTGGAGGGATCAAAATACAAGAACCAAAGGTTTGATGCATAGAGCTACTTATCTCATGAACGAGGGGCTAAACGAAAGGATTTGGGTCTCATCTTCTGCTAAATTGAATTCCACCACAAATAAGCCTCGAGCATAGGGGTGGATGTAAGTTGCCTCTTGCAACAAGGATTTCCAAGACTAGGAGATCCAATTGTGAAGATCTGGAAGATGTGTCCAAAAGTCGATAAACCTGCAAATAGGACCATTATCTTAATAGCGTTCAAATTTTGATGCTACCTTGTTGTCGAGTGGGATTACTAGAATATGTGCAACTTTTTCCATAGAAAGAGGGACAAGAAGGGTCCCTAGAACATGAAACTATTGCTTTGAAGGATCTATACATGGAAAACAAATGTGGAGAAACCATAGAACAAAGAAGCAATACAACAAGAAAAGAATTAATACCTTTAGATGAGAGCACAATCTAGTGTTACCTAGAGAAGGGAGGCCTCCCCTTCAAGCCCAGGTGACAAAATATGAATGAATGGAACTGATCCTCCCCAAAGATAGGAAATAAAACAGCCAAAAACACCACCTAAAATCTCAACAAACCATGAAATGGCTCAACCGGGGTAAGGTGGGGCGGGTGACAACAACATGGCAGAGTATTGATACCTTGCAAACTAAGTTACCAGAAAACGGATACGGGAACGGATACAGGTACGGGGTTTGAAACGGATACAGCAAATTTTCAAAAAATCTGGATACGATACGGCAGGAAACGGCACACACACACACACACACACACAGATATATATATATATATATATATATATATATATATTTTAAAAATAAAAATTTCATATTACTATTCATATTTCAAAATCTAGATTATCATCTATGATCTATCATGATTCATCATCATCAATTGAACATATGCCATAAACATTCAAGTCTAATGTTATTTGTTATACTTCTCTAACTAGGTGGCCTATGCTTGATTCTTTTTCAGCAGTCAAATGCCAGTTAACAAGTTAATTTATTTTGTAGTGCTCCGTG
The DNA here is from genome assembly GCA_031772625.1 of Pinus tabuliformis. Taxonomy (NCBI): domain Eukaryota; kingdom Viridiplantae; phylum Streptophyta; class Pinopsida; order Pinales; family Pinaceae; genus Pinus; species Pinus tabuliformis. The sequence continues at coordinate 741,233,197 of CM062819.1, read as the reverse complement.
ATTCTTAGTTTCTGTCTTCTGAAATAGCTAAATGACTGAGGATAGGCCAAATTCAGTTGCATGACACATCTCAGTGGTGAATATCTTGAAAAATATTTGTTTCATGCTTTAGAAGAGCCAACGAAACCCTCTCCAAATATCATAGCAATGAGCAGATTTCATTTCTTTGTTCATGTTTTGAAAATTTGAAATGATGAAAATTTTAAATTTTGTTATCAGGCCTTGGCTAAGATGGTCTTATCTTGCCTTCCTGATTCTTCAAAACAGCACTGATATGGACTAATTTCAGTGGCAATATGACCTAAACCTTCTTGGAAATCACTTGCAGAGGTTCATTTTACCTCATGCTTGGCTGTCCTATTCATAAAAGCTAATTTTTCAGCAATATCACAATGATCTGCAAGAAATTTCAGATCTGATTTATGGTCCAAGTTAGAACTTAGAGGGCAACAGGCCTGCATTCTCACATCAGATTTACACACACAGGAAATGGACAGGAAAAACCTAGAAGAGAGAGAAGATAATTCAAAAACTTCTTTTACACGTGAGAGATGAGAGAGGTTGTATAACTTATTTTTTATTTATTCTTAATTATTACTGAAGTACTTTATTAATAACTTAGTGCACTATCATTAACATAATCTAAGTACATAAAATATTAAATAACCATTCACTAAACGTTTAAAGTATACACTGACATGTGGTGTATAAGCTGCCTTGAAATTGACTCTGATGGAGTTTGTTTTATCATCTTGGTATTTTTTGGCTGAGTTGATAGGAATAGAAGCAAGTTTTTTTTACTGAAAAAAATAGAAGCATTTTTCCATACAAGACTCATCAGTTTATGTTTTTGTGTTGTGCAGTGGCTGTCTACTAAAAACATTGGTAGATGTAAAATACAGAAATCTCCATCTAACACCTGTAGAGATTATAATTTATCTACATTGCAATTTCCTTTTGTGTGGCTTGTTGGTATTGCAATTGCTTTCACAATATATGCCAGGAGAGCTTTAAAAAATTCATGAGTACGGGGGTTGTCGTAATGCGTATATTATATAAGTTAGTCGTGTAGCCAATTTTCAATTTTAAGTTTGCTATTCCCGGCAGGCAGACTTCAAAACCCTTTTTTTGCTGTAAAACGTTTCAAATTTTTCCAAGTATGTTTCAGAATTTCAGAAAACGTTTACAAATTTCTAAAACGACACGTTTTTCCTACAAAAACGCCATTTGAAGAAAACGTCCCGTATCCAAAAACAAAAAACGGCACTAAAATGTTTTTCTGGCGTTTTTCCAGTGTTTCGTTCCAGGATCTGGATCTGAAACGCGAAAACGCCGTTTTGGGGGTTAGGGTAGCCATTTTCGAAAACTTAGCTTGCAAACTAAAGATTCTCACAAGGTGCATCGAAAGCCATAGATAGAATCTGGAAATGATCAAGTGGATGGGACCAGTGTTTTACGACTCCGACCAGGACTCCGACCAGGCCGAGGATCGATTCCGACCAGGACTCCGATTCGGTAATGACTTGGCCTAGTCGATTTCAATGACTTGGTCGTTGTAAAAAATACATTAAATATTTATTTTTTTTATAAAAAAACATAATTTTAAATATTTTATACATTATTTTAAAGATTTTCATTCATGTTTCCAAACACACAGCATTATAATATAGACGGAAGACAACATATGATCAAAGTAGGCTCATGAACCAATCCATTATATCAAAATGGTACCCAATGGCAATACATAGTCAACTGTCATACATGATCAAAGACTCAAAACAAAATACAAATAACCAAGGATTAAACATAGTCAACTGTCATACAAGGATTAAACCGACTCTTAGTCTGATCTAAACACCTTCAAAAATTCCTCAAAGACTCTTCCAAATTCTGCTAATAGCTCTGTCCCCTAGATGCCTCTATAAGTACTCAAGGTAGGCTTCAGATCATCCCCAAGAACTTGCATTAGAATCACTTGAAGTCCTGCTTAAGAAGTCTTCAAGATCTGCACCAACAAGCTTTCAAGTCTGCTCAAGAGATCTTCTAAGGGCTATCCCAGTAATGGCTTCCAAGGCACTTCAATACTGCTTTAGATGTTATCTTCAGAGCCCTTCAAAATCTGCTCCAAGGTGCTTGCATGTCTACAAAATGCTGCTTCAGAATCTTTTCAAGGCTGCTCTAAAGACATCAAGGGAGTGCTGCAAAATGCCTCCTAGGTCTGCTCAAATTGTCTCAAAGGGCTGCTTAAAACTGTTTCAAAAGACTGTCCATGTCAAGAAGAGATGCTCCACAGATCTGCTGATGTTCTATATTGGACCAAACTATTTTCAACAGATCTGAGCTTCAATGGTTCAAAGAAAATGTCCTCCACAGTGCAAAACTTTGTCACCACGGATCTGATTTTAAATGCTTCCACAAGTCCAAAAAATCCCACTACAAATCCAAGCTACAACAGGTTTAAATTCTTTCACAGATCCACTAATTCGTTTTACAAGCAGAAGACACCATAGTTCTGAAAAAGTGTGAGATTTGTGGGCCCAAACAGTACTCAGGTTCTGTCCTACGTTTCCAAATTATGCTTGTGACACAAGTCTCAGGTTTGCACAGTATATCGATCAAATCCCAATCACAGAATCTTCACCAAAATTCATCCTTTTTTAACTCTTTGCTCTTTTCTGCAATTCACCTCTTCTTAACCAATTTTTTCTGTACTCTCTTGACTGAAAATTTCAGAGCTAAAATGGACAAGTTCAGTTGGGTATATATACTTGTTTGAGTCTATGAAGAGACATGTCTATTTGGAGGATCCAACATGCCTTAGTGAGCCTATTCAACTTGGCTGGCAGCCTTTTTCAATTTTTAACATACACATATTTCAAAAAGTAAAATCTCTGCAATGACACACAGTTAGGAGGTAAATGAATACTCATTGGAAAGGGCATGACTTCCTATATAAGTTGGTGTAAAAAGAATTTCAAGGTTTTGTCTCAATGGTCAAAAGTATAATATTATTCATGATTTACGCTGCCCAGCCGGTTTTCAATGACTAGGCCTGGTCAATACGGACTCGGCCTGGTTGACCGAGTCAACTATGACTCGGCCTGGTCATTGGATGACTAGGCCGAGTCATAGTTGACTCGGCCAACCTAGCCGGTTAGCTGGCCTGGTCGTAAATTTTTTTAATGGCTCGGTTTGACCAGGCCGTTTCCGAGTTGACTCGGCCTAGTTGTAAAACAGTGGATGGGACCAACGCAACTCCTACAGGAAATATTTGACCATAAGTCAAAGGATCCATTCAACCATGAAACATTACCCAAACTTTTAGTGCTTAAGCTTAATAAACCTAACACAAAAGCTGTCATCCTTGTTAGAAAGTGTAACTAAGTTCGGTCTTCATAATGACCTTTGCACTTATATCATTATATATTTTATGTAAAAGACAAAGAAGAAAAGAAGAAAAATAATTTTATTATTATTATTTTATTAGATAAGCATGTTCTTCATACTTTTAGGTTTTCTTGAGTCAAAGAGTCAAAGTCCTATTTGGGCCTATTGTAAAGAAAAAGGAAAAAGAATTTTTAAATATGTAATTTGGGTCAAAAACTCCTCTAGATACCAAGTTGGCCCAACCCCAAAGGACATGTCTATTTGCACTTCTCTGGACAATATAAATAGAGAATGATTTGAGCTCATTTGGACACACACAATTCGCTTGATTGGTTCTGAAATTTCGCAGAAAAAGGAGGGACGATGTCTGAAATGGATGAAGGGTTTGTGGGAGTTTTTCCTTATCTTATCTCTTGTTGAAGATTTGCTGTTGGTCTCTTGCTGTTGACGAATTTGATGTGTAGGAGGGTTTGACTTGGTATCTATAAGCTTGGTATTTTTCTATGGTCATGGATCTTGGATATCACACTTGGATCTGATTCTATAAGAAGAGAATTTCTAGGTTTTCCCCTTGGAGGGCTTTTGCCCTAGTTTGGAGCCTATATCTTGTGTTCTTTTGTCTTTTGTGATCTTCATGTTTTTATTATGGTAATTGCTTGATGAAAGAAGGAAAAACATAATAATAAAAATGCCATCAAACTCACAAGTAATTATCATGTAAAGAGAAATCTAATCTAAATCGTAAGCCTCCCAATTTCTCAACATGGTATCAGAGAAAAGGTTTGACAAAGGAGGCCTAAAGATTGTTTTTTGTTGGCATCTAGAAGGAAAACATTATCAAAGAATTGAGGAAATACGAAGATCTGTAACATGAGCATTATAATATGAATATTTTATGGTAACCCTAACCTTCTCTGTGAAAAGGTTCGTAAGACACCGACTGAAAGATTCAGAAGCTCGCATTCCTAGGCTCACATCTATGTAATAGTCTATTTCCTGCTCATTGTTGACCTCACAAGTTTCAGTGTCTTAATATACAAAGTTCTGGGCTCGATTTATAATTCTCAGTGGTTGCATATCTACAGTGGAATCGTATCTAATACCTAGCGGCATTGTGATTATATCATAGCCCGCTCTATGGTTTATATTTGGAACCCGCATGAATGGTTTATATAATTTGCAGGAGCTCGATATATAAATTTTGAGGTCGTTCTATTCACAATCACTCATATATTATATTGTTGAGTAGATCATTTATGTGGTCGCATTTTCTCTTGATGTTCACATATTTCAATAATTCTTTGAGATCACATCAATAGTGGCTTCACATACATATGATGAAATCGCACAATGGTTTTGTAGCATTGTGATTCTTGGCTCGGTCTACTTAGAGGTAGCAAGACTTTATGATATCGTAATTCCTGGTTCAGAGGCATCGAAATCCTTGACTCTGTCTTGCAGTGGTTATAATGACTTAATCTCGCAACATGGACTATGTTTCTATGGCATCAGACTTCTGTTGGAGTTCATGGCTTGTTATTCTGAAGCTCGTTGTTGACTCTAAGACAATCTCTTATGAAGATCGCTGGAATCACATTTAAAAGTAGATCGTATTAATGGCATGTTATGGCGGATTTTTAAAATGATAGGTTGGCTCATATGCATCCCACATACGGCTTAATGACTCACATTTTATGATAATATACTTATGTGGAGCATCATATGTTTTTCTAAGGATAAAAAATTGTCTCTATGGTATATATTGTGGCACGTATGTTCTTTTGAGATGGCATGCTCTTGCTCGCATTAATACACCATCGCTATGGTTTATGCACACCGAGGCTCGAATTAATTACAAGAGCTCGCACCTGTAATGTTCCTAAGTGGTAATATGAGTGATATTCTAAACAAATAAATAATGCAGCAACATAAAATTAAAAACATGCATTATACACCCATAAAACACTGTAAATCTGGAATTGTTGAGCCATATATTATAAAATCTAAGAGCATAGGTACAATATAAATGTGATGGTGCACTTGAGCTTGTCTTATGCACAAGTTGGACCAAACCCAAGTGATGGAATAGTTGAGCTGAATGTTGCTCAGTTGATGCACCACTCTGCATTGCGTTGTTCCAGTAAAACCACTGTCCTGCTAAACTTTGACCTACTAGAGTGTGCCCAAAAACCGTCCATAAAATTATATCCTTTCAGCCTTAGACTCCTCTGACAAAACCCAGAAAAACCCAGAAAGGAATTTCTCTTGTTTTGACTTTGGATTTTCGGCCTCCTTGGAGCCTCTCCCTAGTTGTTGCTGCCAAATTCGACTTGTAGGAAATATCCTGCAAATCCCTTTGAAAGCACCCCAAGAATGTTGGGTTCACCTGTGATGACTGACTCCTTGCTCCTTGGATGATCCTTGGCTCGGATGACTGCTCTCCTAAGCACCACAAATTTGCTGCCAGAGGCCTCTGCGCAATCCCTCTGCCCAAAATTTCGTACTGTTGTAACCCCTGACTGGATGGCTACAAAACTCACTGAAAATGTCCTCAACCAACAACCTTTCCAGCTCCCGGAACTCCCAACAAGCTATGAACCTCCCGGTTGGCTCAATCCTCTTCTACTTGTTTATGGTTGCCTAGAAAATACGCAGTCTCCTGCTTTGCGTGGCTGGATGGAATGTATGTCAATTCTGGAACCCATGAAATCTCTGTGGAACAACCTCCCTAGGGCAGGAACGGATAGTTCCCTGAGGTAGAGGTTGAATCTCCCCTACAGAAGACTCGTCGCTAAACAGCTGACAGACTCGCTAAGAAGCAAAGCATACAAAGGTAAGTTTGTTTGTCAAATGATGAAGATCAAGCAAAATGAGAGCTCCTTTCTCTTTTATCACTTGGGTCCCCTCCTTCCACTAATTTGATTCCTTCCAACGCATGCATTGGCCAAGTTCGAAATATTCATGTGGGTGGCCCCCACATTCCACTAGCTGCCAGAAATAAAGTCGAATTGCCTATAGTTCCTAAGTTCTGCGTGTGGGGTCCCCCACCTAAGCCAAAAATGATGCAAAAATTGTTTAGCTGCACCTCGTGACTAATATATTTGAGAAAAGACATGACAGTCCTCACTCCTCCCCTCCCAAATGTTGCTTGCCCTTAAGCAATCTCAAAGTCGGGTGCTCCAGTATGTGCTCACCCTCCCAGGTGGCATCCTCATCCGGTAAGTTCTTCCAGCGTACCAAGAACTCCCTGATCGTCTTGCTTCTTAGTATCCTCTCCCTGCTCTCCAGAATGGCCTTTGGTTCCTACACCAATTGGCCCTCATCATCCAATGGGGGTAGATCAGCTGTTGCGGTCACTTGTTGTCCCAACACCTTCTTCAGCCATGAGACATGAAATATGTTATGGATTCTACTCCTCGGAGGCAGTGCTAGGTCATAAGCCACCTTCCCAACCCGCCTAGTCACCTTGTAGGGCCCATAGAAGTGTGGTTGTAGCTTCTCGGCCCCCTTCTGTGTCAATGTAGACTGTTTGTAAGGCTGCAATCGGAGTTATACTAAGTCCCGCTTCTCAAAGTTCCTCTCTATCCTATGCCGATCTGCATACAGCTTTTGGTGATTTTGGGCTGTCGCTAGATTATCCTTTAGAGCTTTGAGGATATCTTGGCTCTCTTGGACCCAGTTTTTGGCCTTTGGGGCCCGACTGTCCTTGAAAATAACATCAACAAAAGTTAGTGCATCATAACCATAGAGGCAACGGAAAGGAGTCATATCAATAGACATGTGGTGCGTGATGTTGTAGCAGAGCTCGCCCAAATGCAACCACCGAATCCATGTCCTCTGTTGACCTGTCACATAATTCCTTAGGTACCCCTCGAACCATTGGTTGACTAGCCGTTTGCCTGAGGGTGATAACTGTTGCTAGGAGTGAGCTCCGTCCCAACCAACATGAAGAACTCTTGCCAAAAGCCACCCATAAATTTGATGTCTCTGTTGCTCACAATGTTCTTGGGGAGCCCATGTAGCCTGAAAATCTCTCGGAAGAACAACTCCGTAAACTGTGCAACCGTGTATCTAGTGGGGATGGTGAAGAAGTGGGCAAATTTGGTCATTCTGTCGACCACTACATATATGCAATCCTTCCCCTGTACTGTGGGGAGTCCACTGATGAAATCCATCAAAATACTTTCCCATTTCCCCTTCGGAATGGGAAGTGGTTGTAGTAGCCCTGTAGGGTGGGTCAGCTCCCCCTTGTTCTGTTGGCAGGCCTCACACTCCCTTACGTGTTGCATCACGTCCTCCTTGAGGCCTTTCCACATGAACCGCTCTCGAACAACCATGTATGTCTTTTGGAACCCCTGGTGTCCGGACACTGGTGAATCGTGAACTGCCTGGAGTACCCTCTCCCTCAACTGCGAGTTGGGCACCAAGTAAATGCGCCCCTTGTAATAGATGACCTCATCCATCACATAGTAACGCTCATCTGCATGTGTCCCCTCCAACACCTCGCATGCCATCCTGTCCTTGGAGTACTCTACCAACAACTGAACCTTCCAATCCTAGCAGATGCTCATGAGAGATAGCCTAGCTAGTCTTCTTGATAGAGCATCGACCAACACATTGTGCTTGACCCGCACATACTCAATGTCAAAATAGTAGGCCTGCACCTTGCTGACCCATCTCTACTACGTGTCATTGAGGCCCTGCTACCCCATGAAATGTCGAAGACTGTTGTGATTAGTCTTCACTCGGAATCGGTTGCCCACCAAGTACTGGCAAAACTTGGCCAATGCATGCATAATGGCCAACATCTCCTTGTCATATATGGAATATGACAGCTCATGCGGTAGGAGCTTCCGACTCTTGAAAGCTATGGGATGCCCCTCCTGTGACAATACGGCTCCAACTCCTACCCTTGATGCATCACACTCCACCGTGAATGGATGGGACAAATTCTGGAGTGCCAGAACAGGGCAATTGCTCATCACCTCCTTGAGGTGATCGAAGGCAGCCTGTGCTCCCTCAGTCCATGTGAAGGCTACTTTCTTGGTCAAGTCGGTCAAAGGTGCTGCCAATTGCGAGAACCCTTTGACAAACTTCCCGTAGTAAGTGCAAATGCCCAAGAAGCCTCTCAGCGTAGTCACGTATCAGGGTACTAGCCAATCCCAAATGGCCCAAATCTTCTCCTCGTGAACCTTCACCCCGTTTGCCCCAATGATATGCCTGAGATAAAGGATCTCCGTCAATCCAAACTTGCACTTGGAGAGCTTGGCATAAAACTGTTGCTCCTCTAGAATGCGCAATGCCTCCCCTAAGTGTTGGAGGTGCTCCTCCCACATCCGGCTATACATCAGGATGTCATCAAAAAGTACTAGCACAAACCTCCTCAGCTGTCCCCAAAAGATATGTTTCATGCAAGACTGAAATGTGGCGGGAGTGTTGGTCAGTCCAAATGGCATGACCAGAAACTCAAAGTGCCCATAGTGGCACCAGAATGCTGTCTTTAGGATGTCCTGATCCCGAACTCTGATCTGGTGGTACCCCAAACGCAGATCAATCTTAGAGAACTACTTGGCTCGTCTAAGCTCATCCATCAGCGCTTCAATGCGGGGAATGGGGTATCGGTTCTTGAGGGTCTTTCGATTAAGGGCTTGGTAGTCGATACACATCCTGAGGGTCCCATCCTTCTTCTTCATCAACGCTACAGAAGAAGCGAAAGGACTAGAACTAGGCCTAATATGGCCCAATGCAAGCAACCTTTGAATGTCCTTCTCTATCTCGTCCTTATAGGCTTTGGGGTGCCTGTAAGGAGTAGTGATGATTGCCCGTATACTCGGCTCCAGCTCAATGGTGTGCTCAAACCCTCTATTTGGTGGTTGCTCTGGCGGAATGTCTTCGAACACTACCGCGTACCTATCTAATAGAGCTTGTATGTTTGTTGGTGGTGAATGTGCCTGTCCCCCAACCCCTGTGATCCTCAACTCGATTGCCCATTCAATGTCCCCATGTCGAAGATCTGCCTCCATCCCGTGGGTCGAAACTATTTGAGGCGAATAAGATTATATGCCTCTCAAGACCACTAGTTTGCCATCTGGCCCCATGAACTCCATCTCAGGTTTCCTCCAATTTGTCGTGACTCGCCCAAGGGAATACGACCACTGGACACCCATCACCACGTTGGTGTTTGGCACATCGACCACAAAGAAGTGGTCTGTCATCGAGTAGTTTCTCATAACTACTATCAAGGAGGGCATGTATCTGGTACACTGGATGGTACGGTCACCTGGTACTAGGACGAAGAACCCCTCAAACTCTACTGTGGTGAGGCCCCTCTGGACCAGCTGTGCATCTATGAAGTTGTGGGTAGCCCCACTGTCCACCAGTACTGACACCCTCTGTCCCTGTACTGTATCTCTGATTCTGAGTGTCAAAAACTTAGGAATCCTGCATAAAGAAGCAAGGACTCCTCTTGATGAGGCAAGAGATGCCCCTCCTTGTGGACGTGGTGGTGGTGGCCCTTTGTCCCCCAGAATCTCTCCATCTGTCCCACCACAATCCTGATCCACCTCGTCCTCTTGGTCACTGTCAGAAAAGACCTCAATGTAATGTGCTCTTCCCGCTGTGCACCTATATGGCCAGGTGCCTAGGGATCTCTACATGTGAAGCACAACGTTCTCCTCCAGAGGTCCTTCTGTGTCTCCTCATCTAGCTGCCCCCTCCTCTGTGTGGTCCTTGGTGGTGGGGGTCTAGTCTCATGCCCCTTCCATGGAAAAGGGGTCCGTGCAGGAAATGGCGCTCTGGTCTTGGGGATCACCCCTTGTAAATCTCTGGTGCACACCACCGCTTCCTGTAGCGTAGAGGGTCTACGTGACTTCACCAGTCCACGCAGAGGCTCAAGTAAGCCCTCAATGAAGGTGTATACCCTCCTTGCCTTGGAAAGATTCGGGACCATCATTGACATGTAAAAAATCTGAGAAGTACTGCTCTGAGTTGCCTGTTTGGTGCAGTTGTGTCAGCGCCCTGAAAGATGTCTCCAGATCCCTTTGATCAGATCGCTTCACCACCCTCCGGGTGAAGTCCTCATAAGAAACTATTTGGGCATGCCCCAAAGTGGTCAGGCCGTGAAAGCACCAGTCATGGGTTTCCAACTTCCCCCTCTAAGTGCAGCGCTGCCATCATAATGGCTTCCTGCTCCGTCATCCGGTTGAGTTGAAAGTACGTGTCCATCTTTTCAACCCAAGCCCTGGCTGTGCCATCAAATGTAGGGAAATACATCCTCCTTATAGTTCTATGTAGCTCATAGTTTTGGGTCCCTTGTCCTTCGTACCCCTTGTTCCTTTCACTCTGCTTGAGCTTGCAGTAATCTTTGAAGGAGAGGACTTCTTTGAAATCTTCGTCCATCACCTGCCACTCTCTGAAGTAATCCCCCATTTAGGGAGTGTCTTCCTCCCTCGCTGGTTCAATTTGTGCCATTGGCACGAAAGAGGGTAGTGTAGCCCTAGTTGGCACACTAATTGAAGGGCGTTGCGTTGCTGGTGAGGGCTGATCAAAAGGCTGAGAAGCCCCAAAAGTTTCTCCACACAAAAACCCTCTAGGTGTGGCCCTGTCTCTGTTCTGTGATTTGATCTCCTCCAACATGTCTTTCTGCCCCTTGGCCAAGTCACTCAAAGCCCTCAAGAGGCTATCGAAAGCCATCTCCTCCCTGCTCTTGGGCTTTGCCATTTCCTCCTCTTCAGCCACTGCTTTCCCTCTTTCCTTTATATCTGGTGTAATTTCTAGCTCCCTTTCTCTGCTCTTGTACCTCTGCCTCTGGTAAGTGATGTTCTCCTGGTCTTCTCCTCTCATAGGAAACCAACCCCACAACTGAGCCAAGAACTAGGCTCTGATACCACTGTAATGTTCCTAAGTGGTAATATGAGTGATATTCTAAACAAATAAATAATGCAACAACATAAAATTAAAAACATGCATTATACACCCATAAAACACTGTAAATCTGGAACTGCTGAGCCATATATTATAAAATCTGAGAGCATAGGTACAATATAAATGAGATGGTGCACCTGGGCTTGTCTGAAGGACAAGTTGGACCAAACCCAGGTGATGGAATAGCTGAGTTGAAGGCTGCCCAATTGCTGCACCACTCTGCACTAGCTGTCCCAGTAAAACTGCTGTCCTGCTGAACTTTGACCTGTTGGAATATGCCCAAAACCACCCAAAAAATTACATCCTTTCAGCCTTAGACTTCTCAGACAAAACTCAGAAAAACCCAGAAGGGAATTTCTTTGGTTTTGACTTTGGATTTTCGGCCTCCTTGGAGCCTCTCTCGAGCTGCTGCCGCCAAATTTGACTTGCAGGAAATAGCCTGCAAATCCCTCTGAAAACACCCTAAGAATGCTGAGTTCACATGTGATGACTGACTACTTGCTCCTCTGATGATCCATGGCCCAGATGACTGCTCTCCTAAGCACCATGAATTCACTACAAGAGGCCTTTGCGCAATCCCTCTGCCCAGAATTTCGTACTGCTGTAACCCTTAACTGGTTGGCTGCAAAACTCACTAAAAATGTCCTCAACCAACAACCTTTCTAGCTCCCAGAACTCCCAGCAAGCTAGGGACCTCCCGGCTGGCTCAATACTCTTATGCGTGTTTCTGGCTGCACAGAAAATACGCAGTCTCCTCCTCTGCGTGGCTGGATGGAATGTTTGTTAATGATAGAACCCCCGAAATCTCCGTGGAACAACCTCCCTAGGACGGGCACTGATAGTCCCCCGAAGTAGAGGTTGAATCTCCCTTGAGGAAGACTCGTGGCTAAACACCCAGTAGACTCGCTAAGCAGCAGAGCGTACAAAGGTAAGTTTGTTTGTCAAATGATGAAGATCATGCAAAATGAGACCTCCTTCCTCTTTTATCACCTTGGGTCCCTTTAGCCTCTTGTGGACCCCTACTTCCACTAATTCGATTCTTTCCTGTTGTCGCATAGAATGCCTAGGCACTGCGACAACGATTCAGATCACAATGATCCCCAATCACTCTGTTTGAGTTGTCTCCCAATAGCAGACTATGGGAGGTAGACCCTATGGAAATGGAAAAATGAAAGATTAGTTGGGAACCAACCAACGTAGGAGACATAGTTGAGAAACCGATACTTGTTTTAGATTGCACAAGATTTTAAGGATTCAAAATGATTTAAAGAAAATGATACCAGTGCCTTGTGGAGTCAACTATATTGCGAAGAAAATAAGGTTGAAGTGAACGATGGGAAACAACTGCTGATAAGGCTCCACTGTCTCATATGCAAATGCAAAATTTAAAACTATGTGAAATGTAGAGACTTGGTTAATTTTAATTAAATGAGGGTCTAAAATTATTTCTGAAATGTCTGAAATGTTACTTAACTTAACGCTCAGAAAGGTGGTGATCAAATGTGAAAGCAGGGACTTATACCAGCACTACAAAATGTAAACTCTGCACAAATAATCGCTGAAATGTACAATGGACTGAAATATAAAATGCTGGAATAAAACACCTTTAAATTCAAAAATTCATTTGTATGAAATACTCAATCAGAGATCATTAGATGCATAAGTAAAACACACATGAGCATGTAAAAAAAAACAAATGAATTTCCAAAATTAAACCAAGTGCTTAAACTCAGATTACATCAATGAAATATTAGTCTAGAAATCTGCTCTTAAAACAAGTGTTAATACTAACAATATATTTTAAATTAGCGGTCTTGTAACGATGCAATATTAAAAAATTTCTATGTATAACAACAAAAAATTTTAAATGACAAACTGATAACTACAATTCAAATTTTTTTTGAGTTTAATTATTTATGATCTGTTAATGTATTTGATCTAAAAACCTCAGAAATAGACTACCGAACAGTAGTAAAACAATTTTCAGAAATTTGTTTGCAAAAGTTATTGAAACCAACGTTTATTTCAGCAATTATACAACAATAAAAATGTAAATTAAATCTACTGCTAAATTCATAAATTTCTGTGTTTAATTCTTTCTGATCTATTGATGTATTTGATCTAAAAACTTAGAAAATTACTAAAAAAGCAGTGAAATAATATTCAGAAAATAGCGTGCAAAAGTTTCTGAAATTTAATGCAGTGAAAAAATGCAAACTAATTTGCTGCTAATTTTCAGATAACTAAAATTTTATGCCAGTATTAATCTTACTTTCAATTAGATCAATGAAAAGGGTAAGAGTTTAGAAGATGTGCACTAGTTAGCGCTTAAGGCCTTGAAGACACTTGAAGATGGGCTGCCAAAGTCACTGAAAAATTCTGTAATGCAAATGCAATTCAAAAGATTTTGAGAAAAAAATTGTTATCTTTTTGGGGAAATTTTAGGAAAAATTTAGGAAAAGTTAAGTGAGAAAATTATGGTGAAGAAGCTGCAAAGATGAGAGCCCTGAGGGTGGAATGATAGAGTTCAAGAATGAGGTTGGAGATGGCCAGTGCTGGGCCTGAAAGCCCTAAAAATATTTGCCCACGTTCATTCTAAAATTTCTCCTCAACCTGCAAACAAAATGGAGATGCCTTCCGGGGCTCAAATCTCTCTTTGGAATCTCCACAAAAATCACCTGCAATTTTCAGATTTTTTCCTGCACAAATAAATGACAGAAAACTCCAAAGCATGTATATACAAAAATATGAAATACCTAGGACCCCAATGAATTAGAAATTTGCTATTTACAAATCTACAATAATATTCTACAGATCTAACATATCTAAGATCAAAGCCCTCTATTAGCCAGAAGGCACAAGCCCAAGAAAAACCCTGCAAGTAAAATATTTTCTAAAATGACTTCAGAAATTCAAAAGACAGTCGGATTTTTTAGATTTTGTATACTAAGAGTCAGTTGGTCTAGCTGAGGACTTCCCAAACACTCAAATTCTGAATGATAACTTGTACACACTTAAATCTGCTTGTTAGATTAATAGAGATCTGAAAAATGATAATAAAATTATCGAAAAATAGAGATGTCTGCTACTTCTATCAAATTAGAATGCTATTCTAAAAAACTTGGAAATCTGTGCAAGATACCTGTACACAGATAATCCTCAAAGGCTATTAACCAGCAAATGCAAATAAAAGCAGCGAGTATTAAGAACAATATTATCACATAAATCTGAAGGAGGAACACCACGATCTGAAACCCCCCCGCCCAAAGTCTTTATGTTTCATTAACCAGAAAAAGTTACAAGAGCTTTCTTAGACCAAGTACATGATTCAGAAATCGGATCCAAATAATGGAGAGAGACCTCTCGTTTATAGAAAAATTCTCCAATGGCTAGTTGGCTTGATCCCCGTCAAAGCAATTTCAACTGTTAATGAAGATCAAATGATTTTTTAATCATCGCCGATGAAATAAAATTACATTTTGAGGAAATTCGAATTTCACTTTTAGTTAACTCAAAAAATGATTATTTTGAGGTAATTGCTGCAAAAAGTTGACTTTGAATTAACTACTATGGCCCAAGGGTTTGAAATATCTTAAAATTTTCAATATTCCCTTGGCCGAGGACCTTCAAAAATTAAAAACTTTAAAACCCATGAATTTTAATTGTTGGAGACTTTAATTTTTCCTAGGACCTAAATTAATTAAATTTCTTGCTTTAGCATTTTAATTTATTTTAGCTAGAAATTTTAATCAATTGACTCATAAGGGGATTATTAATTTTTCCAACCCTCTAATATTTAGTCATGGTGTCTAACTATGAAGAGCCATGTAGTAAATATTTTTTTTACATGAAATATTACATTTCTAACCCGTGAAGGGGGAACACTCGTTCGTTATAGACCCTCAATAATTACCCATTTTTGCGACACAAAATATGATTTAGTAGATTAAGTGACTAGTAATAAAATAATCTAACCAAATAGTTAGAATTATTCCTAAATCATTTTTACAAAAACTTGATAAATATGTTAGGGTCCCACCCTAACCCCCTTATTTATGTCATGGGATCATGTCATAGTCAAGAGTCAATAAAGCCCATATTAATATTTGTAAGTGGTTAACCCGCAATTAATGACGGGACCATAGTTAGTTGCAAATGGGCGGTAGTATTAGATAGATGGTATTAATAAAACCCACGGTATTGGCCCGTGGTATTGCATGTATGAGTCATATATAAAGGATAGAGACTCCCTGCGAGGAGTATCGTGTCTTGTTTTGTGATCGAGCTCTGCTCTATTGGAGGTTGCCCCCTCGAAGAGGCCTGTGAACATTTCTCTCTGAATAATAAAATCATTGCTATTCTGTGTTCTGGGTATATTTTCTTCGCATATTTTGTGTTCTGGGTATCTTTTCTTCGCATAGTCTATGTTTGGGTATTACTTTGCAGGTTAAGAGCATAACAAGTGGTATCAGAGCACTTTCCAGGGCTCGGTGGGATCTCCAATTTTTAGCAAATTTTTTTTTGGCTAGAGATGTGTTCCGGCGTCTTTAAACCACGAGATCTGTCGTTAAGCGCATAAACCTGCGGATTTGGGAAGGCATGCACGCAGGAAATACAAGAGGTGGTCACGTCTGTTGGACTCCCTTGTAACCCCTGTGGGTACCCCTTCGAGTAGTAGCGCATTAGACAGAACCGCGCACGGACTGTCTTCCACGTACCCTCTGGGTATATAGGAAGCCCCCTAGCTCCCTTGAAACCTCGCCATAGATAAACCTCCGGCCGTCTTGTGGCTACAGTACACCGAGAATAGCACTCGGAGAGATTACTCGCCCGTACGATAGGGTAGTCGGGTTGTACGGCTAAGGGTACGGTCGACCCTCCTTAGTTAGAGCCCTGAAACATTGGGCCGAGTACTACTGTCAGACCCTTATGTATATTGCGATCTATAGCACCTGACACTCCTCAAGACCATAGTTCCCTTTCTATCGGGGGATCAGACATCATCTATTCCAGATCAGCAAGTGCAACAGCAGCAGACATCAGTCCCGCAGCTCCATCAGATCAGCAGCAGCAGTTGTTCCACCATTCAGATCTCTCAGATCCACCAGATTGGAGTAGTTGTCCCAATTTTTCATTAGGTTGGTGTATGGTAGAAACTCGCGCTCAAGCGATGGCCAATGAAAGGATAGACAAACTTGAAGACCATGTGAACTCCCTCCAAACTGCGGTGAAGGATATCCAACTTGAGCTTAAAGGAATAAGTCTCCAGATACATGATGCACTCTCGAAGGGCAAGGAGCCAGCCCACGAGGAGGCGTATAATGGCCATGAATACCATGAGGGTGAGTCTAGCCACTCTCCGCACGTCTGGCACACCCATCCACCACCCAGTCAACGACCTCCCAAGTTGGATATGCATAAATTTGACGGTTTTCACATGTCCGCATGGCTAGCACAAATGAAGCAGTGTTTCCAATTGAATCATATCATAGATGAGGGGACTAAGCTTATGGTGGGCACCATGTACTTGGACAATGAACGATGGCAATGGAAGGAATGGCATCAGCGTTGCAATGGACATTTTCAGAATTGGGCCCAATTTGCCAAAGCTCTTCGAAATCGCTTTGAACAGGAAGACTCTTTTTTGGGGCGTCTCACTAAGCTCCGACAGACGGGTACAGTGGAGGAATATATTACTGCTTTTGAAGCCTTAGCCTTCCGCACTAAGGGTCTCACAGATGAGTTCTACATGGAATGCTTTATCAACGGTCTTAAAGAAGCCATCAAAGCTCAGGTTCTACTCCACCACCCTCCCACATGGACAGAGGCTTGCGAGGTAGCTCGTAAGGTGGAACGTGCATTAACAGCCCAATCCAGCCGCCCCAACTTCCCCGCTAAAGGTCGTCCCTCACAGGCTCCCAACACGACTCAGACACTTAAGATTCAAAAGGTGTCACCTGCGGAAATGGCCGAAAGAAGGAAGCAAGGACTATGTTACTACTGTGATGAAAAATATTCCCCGGGTCATAAATGCAAAGAGCTCAAGTTTTTTCAAATAGATGTCACTGACTACAGCTCCACCGAGGAAGATCCACCACTTGAGGAACCGGAGGCGATCGAAGAAGATAACCAAAAGGAGATTGTATCTGATGAACCAATTATTTCGCTAAATGCATTGGCAGGAATTTCTTCCCCTCAAACTCTCAAAATCAGGGGTTTTCTTAAACATCGCCCAGTAGTAGTCTTGATTGATAGTGGAAGTACCCATAATTTCATCCATCAAAAGATCACTGAAGCAGCACATTGTTTTGTCCGGGCAGTTTCTAACTTCCAAGTCCAGATTGCAGATGGGGGCACAATGAAATGTGAAGGTCGCTGTGAAAATGTCAAACTTCAAATGGGGGATTATCAATTGAAAACCCACATGTTTGCAATACACATGGGGGGTTGCGACATTGTCCTAGGCGTGGAATGGCTCCGCACTCTTGGGCCAATCACAATGGATTTCCAGGAGTTATATATGAGTTTTAAGAAGAACAACTCCACACATACCCTCCGTGGACTACAGGCGGGAGCCCCCTCTATCATCAACTCGCATAGGATGGAAAAATTGTTAAAAAAGGGACATCATGGAGTGGTAGCTCAATTTAATGCCATCCAAGTAGTCGACACCATGTCTCTGCCAATTCATCCTGAGATGCAACAGATTTTAAATAAACATCGGACGGTCTTTGACAAGCCTCATGAGCTTCCACCTTCGCGAGGGGAACATGATCATAGCATCACATTGGTTCCAGGGGCCCAACCCCCAAATGTGCGGCCATACAGATATCCGTTCACCCAAAAGAATGAAATAGAAAAAATCATCAAGGAATTGTTGGAAGCAGGTGTCATTCGTCCCAGCATTAGTCCTTATTCATCACCAGTGGTCATGGTCCTCAAGAAAAATGGGGAGTGGCGAATGTGTCTCGACTTCAGGGCCCTCAATAAGTTGACAGTCAAAGATAAATTTCCCATCCCGGTGGTTGACGATTTGCTGGACGAACTCAATGGGGCTCAATTCTTCACTAAGTTGGATCTTCGCTCAGGCTACCACCAAATTCGCATGAAGGAAGTCGACATTCCCAAGACGGATTTCAGAACTCATGAAGGCCATTATGAGTTCCTGGTCATGCCATTTGGTCTCTGTAATGCCCCCTCTACTTTTCAGAGCCTTATGAATCACCTCCTCAAACCATATCTCAGAAAATTTGTCCTTGTCTTCTTCGATGACATCCTCATCTATAGTGGCACTTGGTCGGCACATCTTCAGCATGTAGATCTACTCTTGCCACTGCTCCGCACGCATAAATTATTTGTCAAGATGTTTAAGTGTTCATTTGGCATGGAAGAAGTTGAGTATTTGGGCCACATTGTGGGGCGTGAAGGTGTCAAGGTGGACCCCAAAAAGATCCAGGCAATGCAAGAATGGCCTCAACCTAAGACCTTGAAAAGCTTGAGAGGATTTTTGGGTCTCACAGGCTATTATCGTAAATTTGTCCGCAACTATGGCCACATAGCGAAGCCCCTAATTCAACTCCTAAAGAAAAATTCCTTCTTCTGGAATGAGGAAGCACAACAGGCATTTACCGCTCTCAAAACCGCCATGTGTTCCACTCCCGTCTTAGCACTACCTGACTTCACCAAATCCTTTGTCATTGAATGTGATGCTTCGGGTACAGGTATTGGAGCGGTCTTAATGCAGGAAGGGCGACCATTGGCCTTCACCAGCCAACAACTAAGTGGGAGGAATCTGGGCCAATCTACCTACGAGAAGGAAATGATGGCCATCTTACATGCAGTCGAGACCTGGCGACCTTACTTGTTGGGGCGACGTTTCCAAATCCGCACAGATCATCACAGTCTTAAATATTTTTTGGAGCAACGCCTATCTTCCCCACAACAAAATAAATGGTTAGCCAAAATGCTGGGATATGATTATGAGATCATTTACAAGAAAGGGAAAGACAACAGTGTAGCAGATGCATTGTCGCGCCAATTTGAGGAGGAAAGTACTCTGCTCGCAATTTCCCTCCCCATTCCAGACTGGATTGAAGAGGCTCGCAGGGAATGGTTTTCACATCCCGGGCTCTCCCAACTCATTTCTCAATTGCAGGTAGATCCTAATTCCAGCAAGGGCTACTCGTGGCAGAATGATATTCTTCGCTACAAGGACAGAGTCGTAATATCACCAACATCCACCCTCAAAAGTCGCATTTTGGTAGAATTACACTCATCTCCCATTGCAGGACATTCGGGCTTTCAGAAGACGTATGCTCGCACCAGAAGATCATTTTTTTGGACTGGCATGAAACAGGACATCCTTACTTTTGTAGCAGAATGTGACGTCTGTCAACGCCACAAAGGGGAAACTGTCAACACACCAGGCACATTACATCCATTGCCCATTCCGGCGTCAATTTGGACGGAGGTCTCCATGGATTTCATTACAGGTCTTCCAAAGTCTGGGAACAAGTCAGTCATCATGGTGGTTGTGGATCGACTGTCGAAGTATGCTCATTTCTGCGCCCTACCCCAACCGTTTACACCAACTTTGGTTGCTCAAACTTTCATGGATCAGATCTTCAAATTGCATGGCATGCCTACTTCTATTGTGTGCGACCGCGACCCGATCTTCACTAGTGATTTTTGGCAGGAACTCTTCAGAATACAAGGCACTCAACTCAAACTCAGTACTTCATATCATCCGCAAACAGATGGTCAAACCGAAGCCGTCAACAAATGTCTAGAAACCTACCTTAGGTGTTTCACTTCAGAAAAGCAACACCTTTGGGTACAGTGGTTACCTCTGGCTGAATGGTGGTATAACACCAACTATCATGCCACCACCAAAATGACTCCCTATGAAGCAGTCTATGGTCAACTTCCGCCTTCCCCTACTTCTTATCTCATGGGGTGCTCCAAAGTACAAGCCGTGGATCAACTCCTACAACACCGCGCAACCATGCTCGCCCATCTGCGTGAGAATCTTCATCAAGCTCAGAACCGTATGAAGCAACAGGCCGACCAACATCGCTCAGAGCCCCAATTTCAAGAAGGGGATTAGGTCTTTTTGAGGCTGCAACCATATAAGCAAACATCACTCAAAGACACGGGTTGTCAAAATCTCTCTCCAAAATTATACGGACCATACCAAGTACTTCAGCGCATTGGAGAAGTGGCTTACAAGTTGGCTTTGCAACCTACAGCAAAAATCCACCCAGTTTTCCATGTATCATGCCTCAAGAAAGTGATTGGGAACAATTGCCGAGTTCAAACCAGTCTACCTGAATTGGACGAAGAAGGGTCAATCTGGCTTCAACCTGAACAGGTTCTAGACACACGAGACAAGCACCTGCGCGACCGCATGATTAAGGAGGTCCTCGTCAAATGGAAAGACACCTCTCCGGAAGATGCAACTTGGGAACCAGCCACTATTCTTCAGCAGTTTCCGCAGCTTCAGCCTTGAGGACAAGGCTAGTCTTAAGGGGGAGGGCATGTTAGGGTCCCACCCTAACCCCCTTATTTATGTCATGGGATCACATCATAGTCAAGAGTCAATAAAGTCCATATTAATATTTGTAAGTGGTTAACCCGCAATTAATGATGGGACCACAGTTAGTTGCAAATGGGCGGTAGTATTAGATACATGGTAAATGGGTGGTAGTATTAGATAGATGGTATTAATAAAACCCACGGTATTGGCTCGTGGTATTGCATGTATGAGTCATATATAAAGGATAGAGACTCCCTGCGAGGAGTATCGTGTCTTGTTTTGTGATCGAGCTCTGCTCTATTGGAGGTTGCCCCCTCGAAGAGGCCTGTGAACATTTCTCTCTGAATAATAAAATCATTGCTATTCTGTGTTCTGGGTATATTTTCTTCGCATATTCTGTGTTCTGGGTATCTTTTCTTCGCATATTCTATGTTTGGGTATTACTTTGCAGGTTAAGAGCATAACAAAATAACACTAGGATTCATTTAAAATCTCGACAAAAAAATCCACCCTAGCTTTGGGGTGAGGTTGGAGAGAAAAACTCTGTCGATCATCCATGTTTAGAAACACACATGAATCAGTGAGACAAAAGACCTCCTAGGATAGAAATCATTATCAGAAAAATAAATTTACCTAGGTTGTTACATACATTTGTCTTACTAGGATCATTTACATTATAAAATGCATAATGGGTTTACAAAACTCAGTGTACATATAGCTAATAATGATGAATTTGTGGATCATCTGAGTGCTCGGACATGATGGAAATCCATGCACGAAAAGATGTATAGCTATGGGGTAGTTGACATTGAGTGGTCAATATCTGGCTCTACTTGGGGACATATTTGCTTCATCGAAGGAATGTGAGAATCCAGAATCTACACCCAAAGAAAACACAGAATGACATAAGTAGCGTCCATCCAAATATAATCCAAAAATCATCATATAACATTATATATAATAGAAGCTCTTTAACAATTCTACAAACATGAAATGTAAACTTAATCTAAGAACAAAAATAAAATGCTAAAATGACAAGGTGTAAGGTTAGAGATAAAATACAAACGACGCCCTTGTGGCATCAGATGTGTTCAATATAGTGCATACTGAGCATCTGCCAACTTTTAGGCAGATCAATGGGTTGTTTCTTTGATGTGCCTTGCCCAATCCTACATATCAAAGGACTCTTACTTATCCCAATGTTGTGTTGTTCTCGGCCATCAGATGTATCAAACCTCTTCCTTCTTCTTTTCACTTTGTACATTTGTTTTCGTTAGGATGTGATGTTCATGATGATATGGTCGACGCACAACTTCCTTCTTGATCCAAAAAATGCTCATATGGAAAATTTAGAATGTTCAAGACTTTTGTGACCTACGCTTCTTTATTTTCATGAACCTGATTTGTTATGACTGGTGGATCAACCTCGCAAACATCAACCTGATTCTTATCAATTTCCCTTTTATCTAGGTCACCTTCAATTAGCCAGTTTTCAATGGAACAAATGACCTCCTCGTAGTAAGATGGAGCTTGTTGCAGCAGAGAGGGAAGTTTATGATCTATTGGCGTTTCCTTGTTTCTTTCATCCTCTGACCCATGTTGAAATTCCTGTATCTGTATCTTTTCCATTACTTGCAACTTATTCTGAAGAGTGATATTTTCAATTGTTATGGCATCCATCTGGTTAGAGTTTTCAACCTTCATAGCATTGACTTCCTTGGCATGGTTAGTGCTATTGCATATTTACCCAACCAAGAGCTAAAAGATTTTAGATGAGCCGTAGCACTAATAGTATCATTTCCTTGGAAAGAAGGCAACTTGTCAAGGCAATTGTTAGGGAGGTCATTTGGAAAACCTTGAATGTTAGCAAAGTTACAAGGGGTGAACAAGTCCATGATGCCTTGCTCAAAGGGAAAAGGAGGGGCCAAATGGATGCTAGAGAGAGATATCCTTGCTTAAGAAAATCAATAGATCCACAAGAAGCGAGCTTCTAGCAGAAATTCTTGAAAAAAATGAAAGAAGTGGAGTTGCCACTTGAACATGAATCTATCTCCAAGATCCAAAAGGCAAAAACCGAAAGGTTAGTCAGGAAGAAGAAAATGGATATTAGGGAGGGCTTCTTGTTTTAGAAATAATGGATGAATAAATCGAGTTGCCACCCAAACAAGAAAGTTAGAAACCAACCGAAATGTCTAGGGGCTAAAGGTGCATATAGAGAAGATGAAAGGATTAGTGAGAGGAAAAAGATAAGGCGATGAAGAGATGAAATGGCATAAAAAAACATGGCATTGATGGAATAAGAAATGATGAAAGATTAGATGATTAGAAAAATGTCATGAGGACCAAGGACAAAAAAACTGTCCCCGACAACGGCGACAAAAAATGTTGGTGTTGCTGGCAAAAATGATAAAGATGATATGAGGAGAATGAAGATAAAATGTCGTTGAAATGTCGAGAATAAAATATCCTTGACAACAACGCCAAAAAAATGTTGTCACACAAAATGTCTAGGCACCGCGAAAACGGCTCAGATCGTGGATTGTCACACTGATTCCCAATCACTTCGTTTGAGTTGTCTCCCAATAGCAGACTAAGGGGGGTAGACTATATGGAAATGAAAAAAGGAAAGATTAGTTGGGAAGCAACCAACCTGGGAGACACAACTAAGCAAACCAATACTTGTTTTAGATTGCGCAAGATTTTAAGGATTCAAAATGATTTGAAGAAAATGATACCAGTACCTTGTGGAGTCAACTATCTTGCGAAAAAAATAAGGTTGAAGTAAAGGATGGGAAACTGCTGCTGAAAAGGCTTGACTGTCTCATATGCAAATCCAAAATTTAAAACTATGTAAAATGCAGGGACTTGCTTAATTTTAGTTAAATGAGGGTCTAAAATTATTTCTAAAATATGTTTTAAATGTTACTTAAGGCTCAGAAAGGTGGTGATCTATATGTGAAAGAAGGTACTTATACCAGCACTATAAAATGTAAAATCTGTATAAATAATTGCTAAAATGCACAATGGACTGAAATGTAAAATGTTGGAATAAAACACCTTTAAATTCAAAAATTCATTTGTATGAAATTCTCAATTAGATATCATTAGATGCATAAGTAAAACTCGCATGAGCATGTAAAAAAAACAAATGTATTTCCGAAATTAAACTAAGTGCTTAAACTCAGATTACATCAATGAAATATCAGTCTAGAAATCTGCTCTTAAAACAAGTGTTAATACTAACAATATATTTTAAATCAGCAATCTTGTAACCATGCAATATTCAGAAATTTCTATGTATAACAATAAAAAAATTTAAATGACAAACTGATAACTACAATTCAGAAAATTTCTGAGTTTAATTATTTATGATCTATTAATGTATTTGATCTAAAAAACTCAGAAATAAACTACCGAACAACAAAAAAAACAATTTTCAGAAATTTATTTTCAAAAGTTACTGAAGCTAACTTCTATTTCAACAATTATATAACTATAAAAATGTAAATTAAATCTGCTTCTAAATTTAGAAAATTTATAAGTTTAATTCTTTTTGATCTATTCATGTATTTGATCTAAAACCTCAGAAAATTACTAAAAAATGCAGTGAAATAATATTAAGAAAATAGCATGCAAAAGTTTATGAAAGTAATTATATTTCTGAAATGTAATGCAGTGAAAGATGCAAACTAATTTGTTGCTAAATTTCAAATATCTAAAATTTTATGCCAGTATTAATCTTGCTTTCAATTAGATCAATGAAAATGATAAAGGTTTAGAAGATGTGCACCAGTCAGTCCTTACGGGCTTGAAAAGTCTGCAATGCAAGTCATTGCAGAAGATGGGTTGCCCAAGTCATTGAAAATTCTGCAATGCAAATGCCAAACTCGGAAAATTTTGAGAAAATTTTGTTTAATTTTTTTTTTTTGGGAAATTTTAGGAAAACTTTAGGAAAAATTTAGTGAGAAAATTATGGTGAAGAAAGCTGCAAAGATGAGAGGCCTAAGGGTGGAATGATAGAGGCCAAGAATGAGGCCGGAGATAGCCAGCGTTGGGCTTCAAGGCCCTAAAAATATTTTCCCACGATTCTTCTGAAATTTCTCCTCAACCTGCAAACAAAATGGAGATGCCCTTTGGGTCTTAGATCTCTTTTCAGAATCTACAAAAATCACCTTCAATTTTCAGATTTTTTTCTTCACAAATAAAAGACAGAAAACCCCAAAGCATGTATATGAAAAAATATAAAATACCCAGAACCCAATGAATTAGAAATTTGCTATTTACAAATCTACAATAATATTCTATAGATCTAACAGATCTTTAGATCAAAGCCCTCTATTAGCCAGATTTAAACAAAATTTTCACATTATTTAGAAATAAATTTGAAATTTTAAAGGCACAAGTCCAAGAAAAACCCTGCAAGTAAAATATTCTATAAAATGACTTCAGAAATTAATAAAATAGTGAGCTCTTTTAGATTCTGTAAACTGAGAGTTGGTTGGTCTAGCTGAGGATTCCCCAAACCCTCAAATTCAGAATGATAACTTTTGCACACTTAAATCTTCTTGTTAGATTAATAGAGATCTGAAAAATGATAATAAAATTATCAAGAAATACAGATACCTGCTACTTCTATCAAATTAAAATGAAATTCTAAAAAACTCAGAAATCTGTGCAAGATACCTGTACACAGATCAATCCTCAAATACTATTAACCAGCAAATGCAAATAAAAACAAGTATTAAGAACAATATTATCACATAAATTTGAAAGAGGAACACCACGATCTGAAACCCCAAAGTCTTTGCGTTTTATTAACCAGAAAAAGTTACAAGAGCTTTCTTAGAGCAAGTACACGATTCAAAAATCGGATCCAAATAATGGAGAGAGGCCTCTCATTTATAGAAAAATTCTCCAACGGCTAGTTGGCTTGATCCCCGTCAAAGAAATCTCAACCGTTGATGAAGATCAAATAATCTTTTAATCATCACCGTTGAAATAAAGATATTTTTTGAGTAAATTTTAATTTCACTTTTAATTTCCTTTTGATTAACTCATAAATGATTATTTTGAGTTAATTGTCGCAAAAATTTGATTGATTTAACTACTATGGCCCAAGGGTTCAAAATATCTTGAAATTTTCAATATTCCCTTGGTCGGGGACCTCCAAAAATTAAAAACTTTAAAATCCACAAATTTTAAATTTTGGAGAATTCAATTTTTCATAAGACCTAAATTAATTAAATTTCTGGCTTTAGCATTTTCATTTATTTTAGCCAGAAATTTTAATTAATTGACTCATGAGGGGATTATTAATTTTTCCAACCCTTTAATATGTAGTCATGGTGTCTAACTATGAGGGGCCATACACTAAATATTTTTTACATGAATTATTACATTTCTAACCCATGAAGGGGGAACACCCGTTCCTTATAGACCCTCAATAATTATCCATTTCTGCGACACAAAATATGATCTAGTAGACTAAGTGACTTGTAATAAAATAATCTAATCAAATACTTAGAATTATTCCCAAATTATTTTTACAGAAACTCGATAAATAGCACTAGGGCTCATTTAAAATCCCGACGAAAAAATCCACCCTAGCTTTGGGGTGAGGCTGGAGGGAAAAACTTTGTTGATCATCCGTGTTTAGAAACACACATGAATTGGTGAGACTAAAATCCTTCTAGGATAGAAATCATTATCAGAAAAATAAATTTACCTAGGTTGTTACATACATTTGTCTTACTAGGATCATGTACATTACAAAATGCAGAATGGGTTTACAAAACTTAGTGTACATATAGCTGATAATGATGAATTTGTGGATCATTCGAGTGCTCGGACATGATGGAAGTCCATGCGCGAAAAAATGTATCACTATGGGGTAGTTGACATGGAGTGGTCAACACCTCCAACGCATGCCTTGGCCAAGTTTGAATTATTCTTGTGGGTGACCCCCACATTCCACTAGCTGCCAGAAATAAAGTCGAATTGCCTATAGTCCCTAAGTTCTCCGTGTGGGGTCCCCCACCTAAGCCAAAAATGATGCCAAATTGTGTAGCTGCACCCCGTGACTAATACATTTGAGAAGGGACATGACATATGCATCCCACACATGGATTAATGACTCACATTTTATGATAATATACTTATGTGGAGCATCGTATGTTTTTCTGAGGATAAAAAATTGTCTCTATGGTATATATTGTGGCATGTATGTTCTTTTGAGATGGCACACTCTTGCTCGCATTAATACACCGTCGCTATGGTTTATGCATACCGAGGCTCGAATTAATTACAAGAGATCGCACCTGTAGCTCTTGTGACTCACATAAAAAATAATGGCTCGAATGGTTCTCTCATATGGCTCATTTTTGACTGACACATTCTATAAAGTGGCTCGAGGCTCTCCTTGTGCCATCATGTATGGTAGCTCGAATATAGTTTGATGACATCATTTATCCATGACTCGCATAAATTACATTATGGTGAATCAAGCATCTCGACATATGAACAGTTAGATTGTATAACATTGATCACTAGACTTTAAAGACAATGAGGAAGATGCACTTGAGAACAATAACAATGATAACAACAACTGTGTAAAATCTGACCTATCTATGCAATAAGAACTTATTGAGATCGTATACACATTTCTGTGGCATCACATTGCATTACAGTCATATTACTTAATGGCTCACATTTAAATAACAATGGATTGCAATTTCATGGATTATGTAATCACAATTCTAAAGATCGTATACGCATATGGTTCGATAGCATTATACGCAGTGGCTTGATAGTTCTGCAATGGTCTGGATAAATACCTCATAGCAAATTCTATGTGTATCCAATCCGCAAAGGGAAGATTTTCATTTGATTTTTGTAGAGTTTGGCTACGAGGATGTATACGGTTTCGATTCTTAGTAGCTGGCAAATCTGTAAAGGATGTGTGAAAAATCGGTTACCTGATTCTTACTGCAACAAATTGATAATATATCTCTTACTTGTTAATTTACTTGAACAAGTTACTTGCAGTTTTCTACAACAAATATTGAAAGACATACATTGCAGCCTACACAAAATAAAATATTGCGAAAACTAAATACTACACTAGAGAGAAATAAACACACACATCAACACAGTTGTTTTTGCACCAATGACCCCAGTAAAACCCAATGTGGGAAATCAGTGCAACAACTGAGCGTTTTATTATTATGTAGAAGTTTTTGAGTATAAAACGTTGGATGCCCAAACTGGCTATCTGATACAGAGAAAAACTGGCAGAGAGTTAGTGAGAAAAATCTCACACTCATTCGGGAGATCCAACACTGAGCAGGGACTCGCTGGTAGGCCCCACATTGCCTCTGCGACAATTCTACACAGTTTTGTGTCAATCCTACACTGGTATGCATCACGCTTGTTGGGATTTGCATCACCTCCTCTACTAATCTCTTGTTATCTGGAAATTCGACCCTCTGGCCTTCTGCTCTCACACCCCGGCTTTTGGCACTAGATCTTGACTCTCCCAGCTGAATTTCAAACTCCCTCTGAAGCTCTATGTTGCCTTCGCGTGGCACTGCATTGCCTCTTTGAACTGCTTTATGCCTTCTCTGACTTGCACTCCCCAGATATGGAAAACTTCCTCTGGTCTAGTATTCCCGCCCCTCTCTCATTGCTTCGACTTTACTGAATCACTTCCGATAACTCACAGCTGCTACTCAGGAAATTGATTCTCTAGCAAAATTGAACTGCTCAAGTGTCGTTCTCCAACCACATCGAACTTCTCCTTATAATCTCTCGTTTGACCTCCAACAGCTAGGATTAAAACATAATTGATGGCTAAGATTAACTTGGAGTTGATCCTCGTCTTCTTCTAGAAGATTCACACCTTTTAATTAATACCCTTTAAATAACCAAATTTCCTAAGTTTAGACTTAGGGAATCATTTAGATAAGTTAATTATTTTAATTATATCATCTCTAGGTGGAATTTCCAAAAATGATTTCTGGGTTTTAGAGAATACATGCATTCTAGCCTCTCCACAACATTTCATGGCTAGAACACATCCGATGCTACAAAAATCAACAGTCCCTCTTAGCGAGGAATGTGTTCTAGTGCTGCAACTTACTGCTGCATCACTCTGTCTCTGCATCATCTCCTGGTGCACTACTGATGTCTGGCTTTGCTGCCCATCAACCAATGCGCAACTCTGACTGCTGCATCTATGTTGTTGCTAGGCCTGCTGCCAACATTGCATCTGCACTGCAACCTTCTCCATTTGCTGTTGCTGCAACTGCAACGGGAAAAAATCCAAAATAGTGAACCAATTGTGTTCAGTATGATGCATTCATCGTCTGAGTTCTTACTGCTGCTAGCCTCTGTGTTGTCACTGAAGCCTATACGCTGCTGTTGACTCTGCGCTGTGCCAACTGCACTGCTGCCAACTCTACTTTGTGCTGCTCAGTCTCTGACCTGCTACTAGCTACTGCATCTGTCACTCTGGCACCTAACTGCAGCAAGTGCCATTGGTCCATCTTGCCACTACATGTCTTGGGCTCCCGTAGCAAGGTACTGATTCATGAGGTGGACCTCCTCAAGAATCCTGCCCATCCTGTAGCTCTCTGGGGCTACAATTCCAGTTTGCCCACCTCACCCGTACAAGCATGTTGGCAATCATGGCAAACTCTTCCTCCAATTTGGAGGACAACATGTCTATATCAACGGATGCAACATGTTGATTCTGCTTCTCCTCCTTGTCCCGTTTTCTGAGAGGACATTGAGTGTTGTAGTAGCCCATCTCACCACACCTGAAGCACTTGATTTTGGATGCGACTTTCTTCCTTTTGAGCTGCTCCTACTGCCCCTTTGATGCAAGGGCCACATCCTCCTCTTCCTTCACTGATTTCGCCCCACTGCTGCCACTGCCATTGATGGTGGCCTTCACCAGATCATGCCTCATGTCCTCCTGCAACATATCAACCCACACACGTTCCCAATCTGGCAGGATTTCTCTACCTAGGATGCTCTGGATGAAAACTTGCCAATCTTTAGAAACACTATTCAACGCTAATCGTACAAACTCTGTAGGTTGGGGACCTGACCCTGCTGAAGCTAACTGGTCCTGGACATCTTAAAGCCTCTTAAGGAAGGGGTCTATACACTCCCCTTTTTGCATCCTCGTCTCCTCCAAATACATCTTCCGCTGCTCGGAAGATCCTTCGTATAGTGTAGCTAAGGCTTCCCACATCTGTCGGGTAGTATATTTGCTGGCTATATGGGATACTACATGATCTCAAACCCTGTTGAGAATGTTCTTATTAGTCTTCGCCATTTCAGCCTTGTACTTCTTGAGCGGATCTGCATCGGCGAGTACAACTGCCACACTATCGACATAGGTTTTGAGATCATGCTCATATAGAAGGCAGGAGATCCTTTCCTTCCAGATCACATAGTTGGAGGCTCCGTCCAACCAATCTTGATCTCTCAACCCAACTGATGCCATCTCTCTTGGAAAAAGTCGAACTGCTCCCTCTTCTTCTCTACGCAACTATTGCCCAGCTATTCACGCTCCCTTTTGGAGTGAGAAATCTCGCACATAACTTCTGCTGCTCGGCTTGGAAAATTTGAACTTGTTGGCTAGAAGTTCTCTGAGGAAGAAATTCCCTCAGTATGTGCTCTTCTCTCCCACTGACACTATTCTGCCAACAACTGTTGCAAAATATCTGCGTCCTAGTTGAAGATCTGCTCAGCAAGGAAACTGTGTTGCTCTCTTCTGCCTCTAGAAAGCTTCGATCTGGAGATCGAATTTCTCTGTCGACTCTCTCAGAGAAATCAATTTCTCCTCAAAAATTCAACCTCCTTGGTCTAATGACTGCACTGCCTTTGGGGTTTCGAATTGTTGCCTTTGTAGTAATTTTGAACTCCCTCTTCCTTTCTGCAACTGAGCTCTTCTGCTCACGATTTGTGCTTTGATACCGTATGAAAAATCGGTTCCTTGATTCCTACTGCAACAAACTAATAATATTTCTCCTACTTGTTAATTTACTTGAACATTACTTGCAGTGTTCTACAACAAATTTTGAAATACATACACTGCAGCCCAATGTTGTGAAAAGCGCGAGCGGGATTAAATCGGCGCCGAGAATGAAGCGGAAAAAATCGGAAAAAGCGGGAAAAAAGCGTTTGGTACAAAAATATTCATTTTTTTTCATTTTTTTTCAATTTTTTTAATATCTAAACCATCTACAACATAAAATAAATACATTGACACATAAATATGATAAAAAAACTAATATATAAGATGTTTAATATCATTTCTAGCGCTAAAATCACACATAACATTGAATCATGTCCTGAATAGTAAGTCCTGACTCCTGAGTCCCAGCTCAGCCTCAAAATATCAACAAAAAATATGATAATGTATCTCATCATGTCATAATGTCATATACAATAAAATGAGGTCTAATCCTATTGATTTCCTCTGCCCCTCTTGCGAGAAAATGCCACAGCTTTCCCTTTCCCTCTAGATGTAGATGCTGGTGCTTGTGCTGGTGGAGATGGCAGTGGAGTCTGATGTGCTCTAGAAGCTGAAGAACTAGAAGTAGGAGCTATAGGAGGTAGACCACGTCCTCTACTGGTGGCAGGGGTAGCCCGAGTAGGTGGTGTCACCTGGAAACATTACAATCTCCCAATCCTGAAATCCTGAAAAACTGATAAGTCTGCTGGATTTTAAATGAAATCTAAAATTCTACTTTCTCCATATGAAATCCAATGAGGCTGGAACCACTCTCAAACATCCTGAGTCATTTCATGGTAATGTTAAAAATTTAAGTAAAAGGATGAAAATGAAGATTAAGGAGAATGTCACTTTTACTTTAAGAATTTAACATTACCATGAATAGCATATCCATACTAGGGCCTAGACTTGATCATTAAGCTGCCCCACTCACAAATTATTTGTTTCTTTCAAACAAAATTGCATGAAAAAACCCAAATGACCAAATGAAAAACCAAAAAAAAAATTATAAAATCGTGCTGCCCTAACACCCCGAGCTTTTTTCCGAAAAAAGCGCGCTTTTTTCGATAAAAGTGGCAAAAAAATTTTAGGCGCTTTTTTCCCATAAAAAGCGCGATTAAATCGGCTTAGGGAAAAAAGCGTGATTTTTTGAAAAAAGCGCGATTTAATCGCGCTTTTAACAACACTGCTGCAGCCTACACAAAATAAAATACTGTGGAAACTAAATATTGCACTGGAGAGAAATAAACACACATCAACACAGTTGTTTTTGGACCAATGTCCTTCGAAAAACCCAATGTGGGAAAATCGGTGCAATCATTGAGGGTATATTGTAAAAAGAAAGAAAATTTATTATTTCTATTTTTGTAGCATGGGTTTCATGCTCAAGAAGTCAAAAGAGTAATTGTCATATGAAGAAGACCCCATTGGGCACATTGTAACTTGTAAAAATAATTATTTTTGGATTTAAAAGTGTTAAAATACCCTCCAAGACCAAGTCGGCCTGGTAGCTAAGAAGTCAACCTCATTAGGGCAGGTCGTCCTCCTTGGAAGCCTATGTATAGGAGGGAACACGACCTCCTATGGATACTCACTCCAAGGTTACTTGGGAGCGGGAGTGAAAACGGGGTGCGAGAGTGGGAGTGGGGGCAACATTTTCAGAACTCCTGGTTTGGGAGTGATTTCAGGAGCTTTTTTTATATAATATATATTTTTTATATTTTGATGCATATATGTGAACAAAAGCATGTAGAATGATGAATTAGATATAAAAAACATAGATTGAACCATATAACAACAATCATCTAGAAGTTATAATCTTCATCAACCACGTCCACAAGTTAGTAACATAAAACCTATTGAGTCTCATGATTCATCAATCTTAAAGTTTCGAGTTTTCAAATTTTAATATATAACATTTATCATAATTAATTACCAAAGTTGTACTTGTAAGCTAGGTGTAACCATTACAACAAAGAATATCTAACATGAAATGAAACAACTTTCAACTTTCACGAAGCATCATATTCATAATTCATTACCAAGGAGTTATAATTGCCAACTTCAAACTTCAAACTTCAATTGTCATATATTGTTTACAAAAAATATCCATTATAAATATGAAAGAGTCAACAGTTACTAAAAGTTAAAACTACTAGAAACTAGAAAAGACAAGTAAATCTATCATCTACAACTTCTTCTTTTGTTAAATTATGGTATGTTCTATGCTTAGAGCAATTTACTTCTTTTCTTCTTATTAGCCACTGATTAGCAATCACATATGCATTAAGTAAAGTGCAGATAGAACATTAAACGATTGACAGAAAACAAGCCAACACA
This sequence comes from Pinus tabuliformis, assembly GCA_031772625.1. Classification (NCBI taxonomy): domain Eukaryota; kingdom Viridiplantae; phylum Streptophyta; class Pinopsida; order Pinales; family Pinaceae; genus Pinus; species Pinus tabuliformis. The sequence goes on along the minus strand of CM062819.1, from coordinate 741,199,988 downwards.
AGAGACACAAGATGTGGCGGCTAGCCAGGGACAAACCCCAATGCGGGGAAACCCTTTGATCAAATCTTCTTTTATCTCCAATAGTTTAGCAGAGAGAAATAGTACAAAATCAGAATTCTGTAATTTTATATCAGCAGCAACAATCCCTAGATCAGCAAAGTCAAACTTAGTCAAACGAGACGAAATCGACCTCCAATATGCTTGGTCAATTTCTCGGTCAATTAGTCCTCGAATAGCCTGAAGAACCAGCCCATAAACAACCCCAAAAGCACAGTCAAACTACTGTTGACTGAAGTCAACCTGCTGCCCCAAACTAGGGCAATCAACGCTGGTCAAACTAGAGGTCATATTGCCTCGGTTTGCATGCCAAAATCTGTGGCTTGCCTAGTAGAGGCAACCACACCAAAACTGCACTCTTTTGAGGTCAATGCTTGGTCAATGCTGGTCAAAGAGATCTTCAGCAGCTTCTGCGTCCTTTCTGCGTCTTCCTTGCCCTTCTGCATCCTCCTTTCCACGTGTGAGCGGCTCCTTGTATAACCCAAAGCTAAGGAGAGGGAGAAAAGAATGTGTGAGATGAGATGAGTTGATAATGAATCAACCTCACTTGTACTCATATGTTTTGCTGGGCATGTGTGCCACACATTTAGCTGCTGGCCGACCTTGACAATTTGTCAAGTAAATACAAATAAACTCGTATCTCCATAAATACTTGTTGGAATTGGATGATCTTTAGATCAATTCTACACCTCTCGATAAGAGGAATCTAGGAAAAATATCAGCTGCCATAAATAAGATGACCCACATGGAGATTGGCCCACCACGAATAATGTTTAATTTCTAAGCAGGTCGTGGTGGTCTTCTAAGAGTCTCCTTCCGCACAGTCCCGCGCCCAAAACTAGAAGGCAAATGCCCTCCATGTGTGGATGTACATGGCGGCGACAACAAAGGAATAAGACTTGGAACTCGAGCACTGCTACTAGATGGTGGGGGTGGCATGGTTGTTGCTTCATCTTCATCTCTCATAAGTTTTGCTTCCAGTTCTTTAAGATGTATAGTGCCATGCTCCAAATTATCGTCCTTTGGGTGGTTGTCCGAAATTTTATATGTTGGATCCTCATAAGCCCGATCACAGTAATGACTCAACAACCTCAAGTTGTAGTGCACATAAACCAAGCTTTCTGCCCAGTTTTCATTGGGTCTGTTTCTTCTCACATTATGTATGAAGCTGTAGGTGCTCCAACACCTCTCTGCAGAAGAAGTATTTACAACCTGTGACAGAACATATTTGGCCAATTTTGGCAAAAGTCCCATGTCGACATATGCTTCCCACCATGTGAGAGCATCAAATCTGGCTCTATCTTCCATTGCATGCGAAGAACCAAACAAACCAGTGTAACTGAAGTATTTGCCTAATTCAAGACGCAAATTAACACACTCCTCCCTGTCAGGTACCAACTTGTCTAATGGTTGTACATATCCTATAGATACGTTTGGATCTATATGGGGTTTGACCCTAACCCCACCCCAGGTGTAGGTTGGCCCAACGAAGATGGAGAGTAGTAATTTGGCATAATGATATACGCCAAAGCATGTAGTGGAACATTAAGTTTATTCCACCGTGTACACACACAATTGTGAATTAGTGTATACAAGTTGGGATCATCTTTCTGAACAATATCTTTTATTTTCCCCAACATGGTATCCATCTACTTATACACCTCTCCAATCACTGGTTTATCTATATCTGCAAAATAAATCATGTCATAAATGGGCTCAATGAATTCCAATACTTGCCTCACATGTGCCCAAAACTGACCATCAAGAGCGATCTCCTCCACCTGTTCAAAACCTTGCTGGTTAGCTGCATTTGTAGCCCTTTCCTTTAATACTTGCCATTGTGGACTTGATAGCATGCTAGCCAATGACTCTCTTACCCTCAAAAGGTGCCTAAAGGTGAGGTAATAGCTAGCAAATCTAGTCTTCGCAATCTTCAACAACTCCAATCTTGAGTGACTACGGAAAAGCCCATGGGCATTGCTATGCTTTGTAACAAATTTTATCATTTGTTTGCCTCTCTTGTACAAATCACCAATCCATTTGTATTGTTGGTTTTTGTTCTTAATAATATCATGCATCAAAAGAGGTTCATTGTGAGAACCAAATATCCAGACCAAAATATGTTGGGGTATTTATCCTCAATAATTGCTCCTGCTGCCTTACAATTAGCAGCATTATCAATGATGACTTGGATGACATTGTATGGCCCAATACGTTCAATTGTTTCAAGTAATGGTTCTGCAATGTTGATGCCGGTCTTGAACTTCTTTGAGTAATCATATGTTGAAAGAAAGATGGCACCACTAACAGACACAACAAGAACGCTTATCAATGGCTTGCCTTTTACATTTGTCCATCCATCAGATACAATGGACACCCCATGCTTAGTCCAAGAATTTGTCATTCTACTCAAAGAATGTGATATTTTTGTTTTTCCATGATCAATTCCAACGATTCTAGCCTTGTCATACCCAGGGCTCTTGTATCCTTTAGGGCATCATTTATGGCAGAAACCATTTCATGCCAATAAGGTGAGCGAAGAACATTGATTGGTATCCTTCACGCATAGAGAAATCGGTAAACTTTTTAATCCACATCATTCCTACACCCTTCATCAAGGAATTCTGATATGGTTCTACGCCTTAAAGAGATGTTTGGTGACCCTGTGACTCCATATCCACTGCCATGGGAGGATGTTGAAGGAGTTCTTTGTGCATGTTGATGTGATTGTGAGCTTCCCTTCGATTTTTTAGATTTGTATTGGGCTTCCTCATCTTCCCTTATGTATTTGTCTTTATTTGTTGCTGACACACTTGCACAAGTTTTGGTTCCTATTGCTTTATTTTCATCCCATGGTCTTTTCCCATAGAGGTGCCTTCTGGCATGGGTGTATGAACCTACGTAAGTTTTGTTGCAATGAGGGCAGTCAAATTTAGTGGTTCCACCCCCTTTCCCTGCTTCAGGCCTAGAAACATATTTCCATAATGGGGTTTGGTCTTGTTTAGTTTTTTGGGCTGAATCATGTTCACTCTCTTCCTCCTCACCAAGTTACTCCTCTCCAGGGTTTTCATCAAATCCACTATAATCCACTTCTTCATCCTTTTTTTCATGATCAACCCTCCTTCTTCTACTCTCCAACACCATGCTAACCAAAAAAGGAACCAAGAAGAAGAAAATGCCAAGCCATATAACCATGATGTTTGAAATTTGAAGTTTTGAATTTGAAAAAAAAATGGCCTTCAATCCCAAGCTCCAATTTCATCTCACCAAGCTCCTCTCTCCAAGCTTCAAACTCTCTCTTGCTCCAAACTGTCTTGCTCCCTTTTCTCTCAATGGATGAAGTGAATAATGGGAGGGGAGAGGGTCTATTTATTCCCCCCCCCTTTCCCTCCCTTTCCTCTCTCCTCTTTGCTACCGGCGTCGCCCTCCCTATCGGCTGCACGACCTTTTTTTGCGCCTGTTGGGAGCATTTTTTCAAAGGCAGAGCGCTCGAGAGCGATCACTCCCCCTCTTAAAAACGCTCCCAGAGCATACGGGAGTGGTCAAGAAGTGAATGCTCTCAATCGCTCCCTAAAATACTTCGGCGAAACCAGGGAGCGTTTTCTTTTTTTGCTGGGAGAGCGCTCCTGAAATCGCTCCCTCTGTGGGAGTGATTTTTCAGTCAAGAAGTGAATGTTCCTGACCACTCCCTAAAACACTTCGGCAAAACCAGGGAGCTTTGTTTTTTTTGGTGGGAGCGCGCTCCCGACTAACTCCCAAGTTGCTCCCGCCTGGAGCGCAAATTAGGAGCGGGGCATGGGGGGGGGGTGTGGGTGCTCCCCTGCAACCCTGACTCACTCATCTTCTCATCATCTAAGCGAAGGAGAAGTAGAAGAAGGCTAGCAAAGAAGGACAAAGGGCGAAGAACAAAAGTTTGGGTTGTTTCTCTCTCTCTCTCTCACTTGTGTGAAGAAGGAAGGCTAGGGTTTTGATACTGCAAGATTCAACTTGAGAAAATTGCAGGAAGAAGGTCGAAGGAATGTCTATTAGGTCACCTACAAGCCCTAGAAGAGGGAGAAACCCAAGTGAAGATCAAGGGAAGCCTTGGAAGCCCTGAAATTTGTCACACGTGTGGAAGCAACAACTGTTGCAGCGGCCAAAAATTTCAGACCTGCAGTGGAGGCCAACACTCTGTAGCTGGGGGTCGAAGTTGTGCAGTTGGAAGAGATTTGACTGGGTTTGACTTGGGCAAGGGAAGCACATCATCAAGAAGGTCTGACTTGGTCTTGTATGGGTATTGGTCTTGGTCTAGAGGTCTTGGAATTCATCATTTGAAGAATCTATAAGAAGAGAAGAGATTTGTGGGTTTTCCTCTCAAGTCGAGAGGTTTTGGCCCTGGGTTGCAGCCTACATCTTGCGTGCTTGTGTATTGTTGATCTTCTTGTGTTGGTAGCTGTTTGATGATAGGAACAGTGTAATAATAAGAGAAGAAGCTAATAATCAAGAAAATAAAAATACATCACAAGCAGTTATCAAATTTAAGAGAAATCATCGTAGTTGCAGCCCTTTAGATTTCTCAACATTATGTTGAGTGCAAAGAACATTTCATTTTTAGACTTGAAGCTGTAACATTTAAACTGCTCCTCTATGCGGTTCCAACTGTTGTTTCTGTGGGCCTGCTGTTCTTTTTGCAGTGTACACTTGCTTAGGATACTGTTTGAATGCCCTGTTTTATCATCAAGTTATTTGACTAGTTTGATAATCTCTTGAGGACTGTTTATGCCATGAAGCTGTTGTTGTAGTTCTTGTTTCACTGGATATGTCAATTCACACATCTGAAAATGCAAACAAACATCTCTGTAGCTTTATTAGTCTGAGGAAATTTCTTCCCTATGAAGTGATTTTCTGAATATGGTGCGGGAAATGTGATTAAAAGAAAGATACAGATTCACTTAGCCTTCTACATGATCTGGTCATATACATGTTTATGAGGCTGTCCTATTATTGTATCCTTACTTTATTTTATTTTGTCTTAGATTTAGCTTTGGGTTTTTCAAGGAGTTGTGTTTGCACTCTCACATTGTACTCGTACTGGCTGTATCCTTCAGTCCCATTGACCTATTTATGGTCATTCATTGGACAATAATAAAATTATCTTATCTTATTTCCAATTACATCACATGTTACCATTAATCTTCCATATACTAAAATTTAATGTCTACTTTATCTCCAAGTTATTGGATATGACAATGCAGACATAGTTTGAAAAGTTCTTCGAGGACATTTCACACTGAACAATTTTATTGCTATAGTGCTGCAGGTTTCTTTGGATATGACGAAGAAAGCATCTGAAAATGCAAAAGCCATTTCTGTATCTTTATTAGTCTGATCAAATTGCATGTCCATGATGTTCTTTTATGAATTATGGTTCAGCCAAAGTAAGAAGTATGGAAATATGCCTCCAAATTTTACTTAAGTGAAGAGAATCCAAGTGGCAGTTTATATATACCACACAGCCCCACTCAATGGCCTTGATGGCTCTGCTGTGGACCAAACAATGCCCCCCTTGCCAGGCATACAGACTTCTCTGTGCAAATAGTCACATGATGCAAGAGAAGTTGAACTGTGGCTCACCTCTTGTAATCGGTTCAGCTATTCTGATTGGAACAAGACCAAAATTTTAAAAATGACATGCTGTCTGCCCAATTAATACACAATTAATGTGATATATAAAATTCTATTCTCGACATAGCAATGCAATATTAGGTGAACTGCATTGATCAACTATAATTCAGAGCTTAAATGCTTAGTAGGTGAACTGCATTGATCAACCATCTCTGTATCTCTATTAGTTTAAGAAAATTGCTAAGATAGCAGGTTTTGGATATCGATCTGTATTCGGATACAGATTAGGCATATTTTTGAAAGCCAGGATCTGGATATGGTGGGAAAATGGAAGTACAAACAATATAAAATTGTAAATATATTTTTATATTTTATAAAGATAAAATTTAAAAACGTGTATAAAATTAAAAAATTTATAAATTTTCAAAAATAGTACCTATAAAGTTATATATACATTTGTAATATATAATATATAATATTTATATAAATTAATAATTTTCTAATATTTATAAATGATAACTAATCTAAAATAAATAATATCTAAAAAAAAGTTACTTGAGTAATAAGAAAGAATCTATATAATTAATCTGATCTAAAAGAATCTAAGTGATAAGAAAGAACTTGAATAATTAATATAATACTTATTCAGGCTATACAAAGAAAGACTCTAAACAAATGTTAAATTGTTTCACAGTATACTTTTTATAAATAATAATAAAAATAGTTTAACGTATTATATAATACTTGACAGATATGAGCATAATACTCACGGTGGTGCAAAGGAGAATGTATGGCTTCTGGGCATGAGCATAATACTTCTGGTGGTGCAAAGGAGAATGTATGGTGGCATGTGAAAATGGCCAGGTCAGGTTCAGCAATTCGATGCATGAGTGCAAAAGAGAATGAATTGCTGCACTGGAGAATTGTTGGTTCAGATATTGAATGCATGACCATGGAGGATAATGTATTACAAAATCCGAATAGGAGCCAGGATCCATTTCATGTGTTAAGGATTAATTTTGGAGTGGATCCTGGCAGATCTGGATCCAAAACCATACCTGATCCAATTATCTGCAGATCCATCTCCCAGGGCTGTGGGATCTGGTAACATAGGTTCAAAATTGTATGCCCATGTCGTTATTTTCCGAGTTATGATTCAGGTAATTGATTAAAACTAGAGTCTAGACCAACATTTTACAATGCTTATGCTGTCTGCCCAACTATGATACAATTACCATGAGAGACTTTTATTTTCAAAAGAGAAATATAAGTGCAGTTGGATTGCATTTAACAGTCACTTTATAACTTAAAGATCATTTATGATTATGCTGCCAGATGTATATCCGTTTAACATGATGCAGCTGAAGTGTGTGTAAAGACGCAGAATTTGAGATTTCCTTTTCTTTTTCTTCTGCATAGCTACTCCAAGATCACAATTTATCTACATGGTATCATGGAAACAAAATAGGCTTTTGACTGGATTTAGTGGACTTTACCTAATACCCTAAAATTAAAAGGAGTTGCTAGATTTTGCATTCCATGGATGAATTTCTTCGGAGAGTCATTGGATGCTTACTGGGATGTAACTAAAGGCTGTTTTTAAAGTTACATCACTTTCTTTAATTAAGTGTATGATACTGGTTTTTTTGTGTAAACTATATCTCAAAATGATCACAGAAGTATGTTATTCGTTAAAACATGCTTGGATAGGATTCAAATTACCTGATTGCTATTGCATATATGTGGTGACTTTGCATTAGGATATTCTAAAACACTTCTTTGTTGTTAGGTTGTCACCCCAAATGTGCCAGACATAGAGGTCATCCCTCCGGAAGATGAGCATTTGCGTCATGTGATTGATACGATGGCTATGTATGTGCTTGATGATGGGTGCCCCTTTGAACAAGCTATAATGGAAAGAGGACGGGGCAATCCATTGTTTGGGTTTTTATTTGATCTTGGATCTAAGGAGCATACTTACTATGTTTGGCGGCTCTATTCATTTGCTCAGGTAACTCTTCAATAACAAAATTGAATATATGGATGGCAATTGCATTTAAAGCACTATGTGCAAATTTTTTATTCAAATTATTTCTGTCCGAAGTGGTGCTGGAGCTGAGCAATCTGACAAGGACAATTTTACTGTAAAATGTAGGGAGATACTCTTCAAAGGTGGCGAACAGAGCCTTTCATCATGATTACAGGGAGTGGGCGGTAAGCTACGCATACAGGTCTATTTGCATGTTATAACACAAGATTAATTAATTTGCAAATTTTATGTGGATTATTATTGAAATAGTTGGACTGAGACATTGATAGTGTTCTTTCTCAAATAGGTTGATCTTTTATTGGATAAACTTGTGATGAGTTTTCCCTTGGTTGCTGAAGCAACTCCAGCAAATCAATTTTGTGGTTCTCTATGTTTGTAAGCAGCGTTCCTAGGGGCTTGTAATGTGCTTTTGTCTGTATTACCATTAAAGTTCACCCATCAATAATGAAATTTGAAGGGATTTTCTAAATTTGTTATAAGATGCATTTTGGTGTTCCTTGTTAGCTGAAACAGAATATTCAGAGAATAACAGAGAATATAGCTGCAGAAGGCAAATAAAAAGAGCAAGACAGACAGAAATATAGCTGCGAAAAGAAAACAAACAGAACTAGGGTTGGAAATAACAGGGGGAAACAAACCTTTATTGATATTCAGAACTGGATGCAATGATCACTTATTGATATTCAGAACTGGATGCAATGTTCACTTGCCTCTTTGAGGGGGAAGCCTCCAACATGAGCAGAGCTCTAAATACAATAATATTCACTAGACAATTGACTACATACCTTGTACTAATATATAGTTTCTAATTAACCAAAACTCTAACCGCCTTGTGGATCTCCATTAATGAGTTGTCAACTGCTCACTAGTGGACCGTCTTTAATGGGGCCACCTACATTTATTGATTTCACACTCTACTACCTCATGGGGTCTTATTTAATATAGATGGTCCTCACTTTCATGTAATGATCTACTCTACTAAATAGTGGAGTTAGGGTGGGACCCTAACATATATCAGTTGCTATAAGTCCAAATTTCTGTATCTACTTCTTCAGGCTATTAAATTTAAAACCAAAATTTTGATGACCTTTTTCTGCTGGGAATAAAATTAAGCCCAGATGGATTTCAACCAAACATTCACATAGCTTAGCTTTTCTCATATGGGCTTGATATTTTTCATGAAGCCTTAAATGTCTTTAGGATTTGGAACCTTTTAACAGAAGGTCAGATTCCGACATGCATTTGCCTCAACAAATTCATCCTTTGTCATGACTAGAATTTCATCTTTTATATCTGTTGTATGGAAGATAATACAATCTATCTTTTCCTTCTGCTACTAATTTTTTGCTAATATTATTATGTTTTGTGCCTTTTATCTACATGAATCTCCACATAAAAACGAGTCACACTTGGGAATTACACGTTTATAACGTTACAAATAGTGCTAGCATCTGCATGTACTTATTGGTTACAAAGTTTGATTGCTATATGTTTGAAATTCTGGAATTTCCTAGTGAAGATATTCTCCTCTTTCTTTAATTGGTGTGAGTTTCAATAGATTCTTACGATTAGTAAAGTATTAGTAAACACCCTTTTTTTACTAATGCTTCTCTATCCTGCATTTCTTTGTGTGTTGAACTATATCTATTTTTTTGTAATTATAAATAAATATTGAAAAAATGCTTGAAGGGTAATATGGGAATATTCCCCTTATCATCTCACAAGGGTGAATCTAAACAGATGCTTCCTATCATAAATTACTAGTAAACACCCCCGATTTTCAACCAATGCTTGCATGAAGATAAGTCACCCTTCATATGAAAATTATATAGAGAATCATACTTCAATATTAATGACCATATTTATGATTTTGAATTTATTATTAAAGGCTATCTTTTTCTTTTACACTTGGGGATTGTATAATGTGTTAAAAAGCCTTGATGGGATGTGAAGACTTCAAAACTGATTTCTAATACCTTCAAAAAACTTTGATTGCAATTGTCAGACCATCTTGCAATAATTCTGTTTGGGTCACCTGGACTAGCTGCAGAACATCGACTCAATCGTTAATTTTACTTGAATGATGCATGACAGCTTTGGATGAAAGAAACAATATATTATATAAATATATTGATTTTAAATCATCGTATCTTCAATTATTGACTGCATATTTTGTTATCTAGGTGGATACCACCACGTTTACCACAACAAAGTACAAAGAGTCCAGAGCATGAGAAAGCCTCGACTGCAACTTATGCTGCTAGAAGGACCAGGGTAAGCACCATATCATCCGCTGCGATTGCTTTTTTTTTTAATA